>JANHGN010023750.1:0-103659 GCA_024605025.1 Megaceryle maxima | reverse complement strand
GACTTAATTTTCATCTGGTTTGTTCCTCATAGTATATATATATATTTTTTTTTTTTTTTTTTTTTTTTTTTATACATTAATTCTCTAAAAGATTGATTCTATAGCTGTAAATATCTACTAAAACCTTCAGTCCTTCAAGTCTTCTGCATTTTTTGGATGCTCTGCTACCAGATTCTGCTACAAGATTGTGTGGCATGGTAGCAATCATCCCTCTGAAAATAGTAGTTGTTTTAGAAGAATTCATTTTGAGAATGATTTGTTGGCTGATAATATGAAATCACTTCATGAAATCCTAAGAGGACAGATTTTTTTATGGTGAATATCATCAGGTTGTCTGGTGAATGCTTTCATGAGGACAATGCCTGCAGTTTTTCAGAAACTAAGTAATGCTTAGCTATACATAAGGCCCACAAATGAGCCATGTAATAAATATAATAAACACATCTTGTTTATTAATTTCAAAATCTGGAGAAACTTAATCCCCTGCTTTTTATACTGGTTCTAACATTTCAGTCATTTAAGCCTGGTGTCTGCATCTTCTGGACCAGTAGCACATTCTTCATGTGATTGGGATGCATAAAGTCCTTTGCCTCTCTAGGTCATGAAGAAATCATGAAAACTAAAGCACAGAGGATGCCTCCAGGATGCCTGTAGATCTTCTTACATCTTTCTATATCACAAAATGGAGTTCAGAATATTTATTTTTTGTACGTTATTCCAGCTAGTGTGAGCAAAAGTTGTAAGACTGATTCCTAGATCGATAAAACGTACATTCTACATTTAGACTTAATAGCCTCAGCTTAAATATCCTATTTCAGTCTGGTTATACAACGTGATGAGTGCCTTCAACTTTCAGCAGGGCTGGATGGCTCAAGTGAGGTTCAGGAGCAGCTCTAACTTGTAGCTGCTCAAAGATGTTACAAAGCATCAGTTTTCACAAAAAGAGAAAAGGAAAAGAAAACCACAGTATGTTGCAAAATGCAAATGACTTCTAAGAAATTTAGACCTTCAGAGGAAGAAACTTGTGAATTGTAATCTTTTTTTCTCTCCCGAACTTATCAGCACAACATTTTGAAATTTTTTGGCCACTGCAATGATATTGACCGTGAGATGCGGAAGTGCTTAAAGAAAGAGGTAAGAAACAATTTAACCGAGTTAAATGCTTGATAAAAAGAAAGACCATGGAATAGAAATAGAGTTGCTTTTTACTAAGGAGTAGAGATCAATAAATAGGCCTTGAAATGTAAGCACATACTGGAGTGGAGACCATATTTAAACATTTTCTGTTAAATTTGTCAGGTAAAATCTGGCTTTAACAAATGGTGTGGTCTATTTTTGGATCTACAGACAAAGGCAAACACATATTTTAACCAAACATTGGAAACAGGAAAATAGGAACCAGCGCTTTCCAGGGTGCTTCTAATTTTTTTTTTTTTTTTTAAATAGGGGTATTAGCATAGAATAGAAAATAAACCAGTAACGATCACTTATGCAATGGGTAGCACTTATTACTGAAATCAGTTATACTGACTGAAGCTACTTGACAAGTTGCTTAGTTCGGATCTAAATAAAAATATTGCTGCTTAGGACCTACTCACTGCCATAATACATCTGCAGATATGAAGGAATGGAAGATTCTAGGAGTTAAGTAGATAAACTAGCTAATGGGCACATCTCCAGCAGAGTATCAGCTGGTCCTCTTATTTGTGCTTCTAGTGCCTACATGACAGAACACATAAGTGAACTTTTCACACACCTTTTAACTTGAAGTTAAATTACTTATTAATTTTGACATAATTTCCACAGTCGTGTCTAAAAAGGGAAGCTTCAAATGCATGATATCTAGAAGAGTTTGGGCCCCCCTTTTCCCTCTGTCAGTCTTACAGGAATTAATTTCATCTGCTTGTGTCAAGTATCTTCCTTTTTTCCCCCTATAGAAACTTTAGCACAGATTGGGAAAATAATGAAGTTTCTTTCCATGTAATTTTATTTTTCTTCATTCATTGAAGCCTTTACATTAAATGAAGTTCTTCTCTGCTGCCTTAAAATATGGCTACGTCAATATACCATTACTAGGAAGCCCCTGAAAGGCTGTTAGGCTGTTGACAAGTATAGAGTAGGTAGAGAGGTAGCTTTTAAAGATCCATTGTTCTCATTCTGTGTAATAACAGGAGTGGGTTGTTGAAAAATTAAATATTGGTGTGGAAAAATATTAAGCATGCTGTAAATGTTAAGTAATGTTTTGGGCCATTATTTCAGTTATAAACCAGTCAGTATGAGTGAAAAACTGCAAATATTTCCACAATAAATCTTCTTAGTAGTTTATTACATTATATAGAGAATTGAGTATTTGTAGGTTAGTTGAGTTTTTAGACACTTAGCTGGGGTGCTGAGGGACATGGTTTTGTGGTGATCTGGCAGTGTTGAGTTAACCATTAGACTTGATGATCTTGAAGGTCTTTTCCAGTCAGAACGATTCTATGATTCTATTATTGAGACAAATTAAAAAATTGACCAAATATATGCACTAGTTTAAGGCCAAGAATAATTTGCTTCTCATGGAATATATATCAAATAATGGATTGATTTTTAACTTTTCATTTCTTTTAGCCATGAAAAGATTTCCTTTTTGGCTGCAATAAAAGAAAGTTAGGCTCTTCAGTCTTTGGGATTTTGCTAGTGCAGGGACATACTTGAAAGTATGATCTCATGCATGTATCCATGTTGTGAACGCTTTCTTGAGCCTGCTCAAGTACACTTAGTACACCGGAGTCCCATCTCTGCTGCGTTTCTTTTAAAATCATAAGAAACCTCAAAATGCCTTACCCTCATTCAACCCAAAATTTGCCTTTTTTCCTTTCATCTTGGTAGACCTCTTTCTGTGCACATAATTAATGACCAGAATCAAAAATAGACCAAGTCTGTAATGACATCCATGTTTCAGAAGGCAGACACACTTAGCACAGAATCACAGAATTTCTGAGGCTGGAATAGACCTCCAAGATCGAGTCCAGCCTATGACCCAACACCATGACATCAGCTAGACCGTGTCACTAAGTGCCACATTCAGTCTTTCCTTAAACACCTCCAGGGATGGCGACTCCACCACCTCCTTGGGCAGTCCATTCCAGTGCTAAAATATTAATATCTTTTAAAAGGAAAAGAGTGCTCTAGGACAGCACCACTGCAGCTTTTTTTCCTATTTCATGTGTGAAGTGTAGCTGTTGTACATAAGGTGGCTGTATAATTAAGTTTCTTCATAAGGTTAACTGAATCTTCTTTATTAAAATGTTCTAATGCTCCTTAGCTTAAGAATCTCAAACTTAGAAACATGTATTTTAATGAAATTAATGTTAATTTAAAAGTAAAAATTAACCCATATATAGTTATTAACGAAAACTGCATTTCTAATGCATCAGCCAAATATATTTGTTTCTGTTCCTGAGTAATAAATGCTCTCTACACTTTTAAATGTGACTTATCTGTTTAATGATAACGGCTGATCTATTGCTTTCCGTATCTGTCTTCTAGTATGAAGCAAACAGGGCCAGGAACCAGGAGGTGCGACGGAGGATAATTAATGCTCACAAAAACTCAGAGAAGTGAGCTATATGGTAGCTGGACAGCTGCATCTCAACAGGAACACTCTGCTGAAAGTTGACAGAATAGTTCTTTCTCATCACCAATGATGAGTCTGTGGTTTGTGAAATGGTGAAAAAATAATATTACATATTCATTCCCAGCAAGACAAACAATGTGGAAAAAGTTAAACGTAATTAGTGGTCGCTCACAACTTAATTTTTGACCTCTAAAAGAAAACTATTGTTGCAAGTCTTTGTTCTGGCATAGTTTTGATATGCTTGGTAAGCAATGATGAATTGGGGTGCATGGAGTATTATATATTCAAGGCTGCCTTATTCCCTACCTTCTGTTTACTTACAGTTATTTATGTTTAGCAGTTTCTCTTTCAGATCTTCCTTTTTGCTTTTTTCCCCTCGCAAAACACTGAATTACTTTTTCTATCACTCTTTGTGGTGTTGTGATAACACTGCTTAAATGAATTAGCAAAAAAGTTTTAAACAGATGTGGCTTGAAATTGGAAATAGTCTATCAAGTAATAATTGGAGTTCTAGTGTTTTTATCAGAGCTAAATGATGAAACTACCATCTTCCACTGAGAAGATTAAAGATCCTTCCTGCCAACCGTACATACAGCCTAAGCTGTTTTAAGACAATTTGTTCATCATGCCAAAAGAAATTCAGAATGGAACATTTCCAGGCATTTATAAAGCTTTGCCTTGATTTTACCTTCATCAGTGTGTGCTGAGTGATTTTTGAAGAGGAGTGTTGCCAAAAATACAAATGAAACAGTTCTCCCACATGCTCTGGTACAAAGGTGAAGTTACGACTGTTGCAGTTGAAGGAAAACTCACATTGAAGTATAAAGAAGTATGCCTTCAGTTTAGACAAGTCATAGAATCATAGAATTGTCAGGGTTGGAAGGGACCTTAAAGATCATTTAGTTCCAACCCCCCTGCCAATGGCAGGGACACCTTCCACTAGATCAGGTTGCTCAGAGCCCCATCCAGCCTGGTGTTAAAAACCTCCAAGGATGGGGCTTCCACCACCTCTCTGGGCAACCTGTTCCTGTGTCTCACCACCCTCATGGGGAAGAAATTCTTCCTAATGTGTAACCTGAATCGACCTCTCTAGTTTTAATCCATCCCCTAGTATTGTGTTTACCAAGTTGCCTTTTTGGCCTATCAGAGCTGTTTATTGGCTGCCACACTGCAGAAAGTCCTCAACAAGTCTCAGAATTCAGATTTGGTATTAACACTAGTGTTGGTTTGTGCAGGGATGGAGCTACTCCTCTGGGTGTCTACTGGATTCACCTTATTTTTAAATTACTTTTCTGTTCAGCCTAGCAATGAAAGTATTTAAAAAAAAAAAAAAAAAAAAAAAAAATTGAGCCAAATATACTAAATGTCTTGAAGCCTTTTGAAAAAAGGACGCCTGTTCTACAATTAATTCTACAGTTTGTTGTAAGAACCATTGTTGACACTCAAGCTTGATATTAGCATATGCGCCTGTTTTTGGAAGAAAGCTGTATTCTGTGATCTATTTTGAAAGATTAATTAGAATAATTCTACTTCTCTTGCAGTACCTGGATGGACCTAGTTAAATTGGTAAAACTTAGCCACAAATATTTTCACTGGGAGTTCCAAGAAAAACTGAAACAATTGTTTCTGTGTCTTTTGACATGCTGCCTGCTTTCTTAGAACAAGTATGTGATGCATTATTTGAATGAAATACTTGAGTGGCTGGAAGTGGTGCAATCTTTTTATCGGGACTCTTCGGAATATTTTTGAACAGTACATTATATTGAAGTTCCCTAACTTGGAACTCTGCATTCTTGATCCTTCCATTTGTGATGGCAAGACCTAGTTCAAACAAGCTCTTAAATAGGATTTGGTGATGCTTGTAATCTCTAAGTAAATTAAATAAATAGAGAATTGTCCTAGAGATTAGGTTGAGAAGCTGATATCTGAGTGCAGAAGCACTGAAGCTTTTCTTTCTTTCATCATCTTCTGCGAGTCCAGCTTCAACCAGAACCCAAGAGCCACTTAACGCAGCTCATTAGTCAGAATCATGTTTTCAAAGATCAGTGTGCTTAATGAATGAAAGACCAAATGGCATACACTATTTCTGTTGATACTTTGAACTGCATTTAGCAATAAATCTATTACACAGATAAACTTTGTTTACCTAGTGAAAGTATGATCGTGTTCATCCTTCTGTTTCTCTCTGCTAATTGAGTACTAGTGGTACGATACGAGATTGCCCATTGATTCCTGTGGGCTTGTTCCTTTTTTTTGAGAGGGGTTATGTTGCTAATTTGATCTTGAAGTTGAGAAGCACTACTGTAAGAATACTTGTGATTTATCTGACAGAGAAAGAGGGTAAGGGTGAAATGGTAAATGCGGATTTTCTGTTTCTAAAGTGGTGAGTAGGGGACATATTGGGTGAAATAAACCTTATCTATAAGGGCTTTCAAGACACCTTATTATAATGGTTTTTTGAGTATAGAAGCATTTTCCCCCCTTGTTCTCTCAAACACACTCTTTCAGACAGAAAAGGCAAAAATAAATTAATGAAATTTTGTACTGCATCACATGTGAGCAGCTCTTCAGCACTTGTTGGAAACTGAAGGGGAAAATATAAACAGAAAAGGCAAATGGCAGCGGTAATACAGACCTGGCCACCTGGGAACACCACTGTAGTGTATTTTCTCTTACTGGAAAATGAAATGCTGACTTCTTCTTCTTTTTTTTTTTTTTTTTTTTTTTTTAAGGGAGGATACTCTGCTGAATAGCAGTAGCAGTGTAAGTACAGCTGGGCTAGTTCTTGCTTTGCTGTTAAGCTTTGCCTCAAAGGTCACTGTATTGGTGCTCTTTATGTCTCATCTCAGGTGTGGTCTGCATCTCTTTTGCCTCGGTTTTAGACTTTTTGGCATCGAAAGCCCAAGGCATGCCATATGTGCAGGTTCTTTATACAACAGGATGTGAATCTGGTATTATTGTTAAGCTGTAGCACTGTGTGTTAATATATTAGGAATATACTGCTTGTCTTTCCCTGTTTAGCTCTAGTTGCTAACACCCTCCAGCAGTTATGGAAGAGGCATTTGATGCAGATAACAACTACATGTAGGTTCTAGACCTTGCAGTGAAACCTCAGTTTGGATGAGGACTGTAGTCCTGTGAGTGTTCTGGTTGCTTTTTCCCCTTTGATTCCCAGCTGACACACTGGTTCTTCATTCAGACAGTTGGGGTAATTGTTCACAAGCACAGGGATGAGCTGATTGTGAAATTTTTTTGTTATTTGTTAATTCTAATATGGCTTGGCATAACAGGAGGAACCTGAAGAAAAAAAAAGTGTAGCAGTGGGAACAAAATATGCATTTAACCTAAACAGTGGTTCTTGTGAATTGTCATGCTTTATTGATTTGAACTACCTTGTGCCATTTTAAAGGGTGGGACCGTGGATAGGGAACTATCACTTTAACCAGTGAGACTTGTACTATTTTTTATATAGACCCCCTAGATAAAACAAGCAACATTGCAAGGAGGTAACTCTGCAGAAGCATCTTGTGGAGCATTTGCTACCTGCAAAAGAATGTAGTGATGGCTTGACAAAACTCATCCCCAGTACTGACATCAGCTATCCAGCATCTGGTGATTTGTTTTGGCTTGGGAAAAACATCAAAGGCCTCCAACAATATAGATGAGTGTTACTACATTACACTCCCCAACCCATAGGCTATCCCTTCCCCAACGTTAACGTGCTGAAAGAACAAGTTACAAAATACACGTTTTCTTAGCAATGGTTATGCTGGGGTTTTTTGTTGTGGGGTTGTTTTGTTCGTTTGGGTTTTTTTTTTTATCTTTGATTAAAAACTGTACTTGACCTTTATCTTTTTTAAAGTTGGGCCACTCTTTCCAAAGTGATGTTTTTGCATCGCGACCGCAAGTGACGATTCCCGAGTGCCGACGGCGACGCCCCTGGGAAATCCTTTGCAGCCCGCAAGGAAGAATAGTGGCAACGGGGAGATGTTTTACCGGAGCCCTCGCAGCGCTGCTCGCTGCTGCGCGAACAGCCGCGGACGCGTCTCGCTGCCGGCGGCAGCCATTCCCCGACCGGCCCCGGCGGCGCGGCCGGTACCAGAGCTCCACAGGGCGGCCTCTCGGGGCCGCTTCAGGACGAAGCCGACAGTGCTGGGCGAAGCTCGCTCCCCTGATTGCCTCGGCGGGCAGCACCGCCTGTCTCCGCCACCTGGCAGCAGGGAACGTCGCCAGGCTCCGCGGCCACGGCCGTCCCGGCCCGCCCGGTTCCCGCGGCCCCGCCAGCGCCGCCTCGCGGCCGCGCGGTCCCACGGGGAGGCAGCGCGCCCGCCCCGCGCGGGCGCGGCCCCGTGTGGACGGGCAGCCATCTTGGAGGGGTCTCGGGTGGGCCCTGGTGCCCAACTGCCTGCCCTGGCCCATGCCCACCGTCGTGGACCGGCCGTGGCCAGGTGCTGGGTGTTGTGCTGAGGAATGGCCTCAGTCCCCAAAAGGGCTGGGTGCTGGCACGGTCAGCGTTGCCCCGGCACAGATGCCATTGACCCCAGAGGCTGTGTGGGCCAACCTCTGCCTCAGGTAAAACCCCACCCGTGCGCCTCCTGCAGTGGGTTCTGCCGGACAAAAGTTCTTGCAGATGGCCCCTGTGTCCTGAAATACTGTAGGGATGCTATTGATCACTTGCCGATGACAAATTCTCTTGCACAATCCTGAGTTATTTATCATCCACTTTTTTGTTATTTATTTAAATGAAGCTGAGGTTGTGCTCAGCACACTACTGTTGAAATAAGCTAACTTGGTTGGACTTTGCTGTGCTCAGCTTTGAGCAGGGCCCTAGCACAGGGCCTCCGGTGTAATCATAAATTGCAGCATGGAATGGTGCTGATATTGTCAATAATCCTCTGAGTGTTGTTTCGTAGGATTAGAAGACTGCACCTCACTCTTTTCCACTCTCCCTGGATTTGTAGCTATAGCTATAATAGGTGTTTTAGAAACAGCAATGATGTGTCCTAATACAGGCATTCCTGTTTACCACGATATTTAAAGGGGCTGGTGTGCCTGGCTCTGGAAGAAGCCAATAAGATCATCCTCCAAGATCACTGACATTGTTGAAGTTTATTTCAGTAGTGATTCATTTTGGGCAGCATAGTGTTTGGTTTGTCACTTGCTTTGTATATTCTGCAATATTGTAGCTATTTATCCAGTTGAACCTTAAACTTTGTGTGTGATTCATGAAACTCCACCTGAGCCCTCTTTGTGAACTGAAAATTCCAGCTTTTAATTCTTACACTTTTCTGTATCTTTCAGAGTTAATATACTTATGTGGATTATTTTGGGTTGCTTCATATTCTAACATTACTGGTAATTAAGATACAAAATACTTTGTGTCTAAGTGGTGTTAGACAGCTGTGCTTACAAGCAGCCCACATAATCACATTAAATCCATATTAAATATGTGCTACTGTGTGGTCTTTGGGATGCTGATGGTCCCAATTTAATGTAAACTTCTTCCCACCCATGCTTCCAAAAAGCCTCAGAGGAAAACAAATCAAAAACGAAATCCCCAAATGAGTAATTCCAAATGGAGTAACAGATCTTTTATAATTGGTCCACAGTGGCTTCGTTTAGGTGGCTATACAAACATGTGGTATGTGACAGCAACCAGTCCAGACCCTGCTCACTGTTGGCTGTCGCACAGCTAGTAGATGGTAGCTATAGAATGGGGGTTGAGATACTTTTTTCATGATAAAGAGAGTTTGTTTATTTTAACTAGGAAAATAGAAGAGCCTGGTTGGAGTTATGATACGGTGTGAGGAAAAGATGTAAATACTAGAAATTTCTGCAGAAAGCCAGTTTGCCCTTACCCTGCTTCAGCTGTGCTGTTGTTGGTTGTGTTTGCAGGGTGGCCAAGAATAGACAGCATGTAGGCTAAAGAGGGGTAGCAACCAGGAAACCTGAAACTTTCCTCTGGAGCTTCTTGGTATTCAAAATGGAAACGCTTAAATCATCTTGTAGTTATAACAAGAACAAAACATTCTCCCTTGCAATTTTTTTGTGTGCTGGGTTTGTGTTCAAGGGCTTCTCTTTCTATGCTGTGTTCTAGGTGAGAGGGAAAATTACTTAGTTGAACTAAATCTCCTAATCAGAAAGTTGAATGTTATTGCAGGGAGTGGTGCGTCAAGTGGAAACCAATTCCAGTGTCCCGTACCCACTGGAGAAGTTGTAAGTTATCTCTAAAGGTTTATTAGGTCTTACCGTGTGTTAGAAGATGCTGTCTACAGAAATTGTGTACATTCTACTGGGTAAGCAGGCAAGGCCATACCTGCAAATGAAGTGACATTTCTCCCTTTGATCAGGACAGTCAGGGAACCTTCACTGTATGAAAATACTGCTGTTTTAATAGGTTGAAAAGCTGGGGAAGAACTTGTGACATTATCCTTAGGGACTTTTATTTGTGGCTTGATGGGGCTTGCATTGTTTGTGGTTACGGATCAACAGGCCAGTTTTAGTTTATTGTGGTGCTGTTAAGTTGAAGTTTCCTTACATCCTTACACCAAAAATGGTGCTTAAGGGATATAGGTCATGCCTGGCAAGTGCAGGTCATGTGAACCTAGATTTCTGGTGTGTCCTTTCCATAGCTGTTGTGTTGTCTTCCCTTTGCAGACCAGAAGGTTCCGGGGGTTGCCCAGCAATTCTTATCTGGTTTATGTGAGTTATTAGGGAAGGGGAAGAGGAAAAAGTAAAGGAAGCAATTTAGACTTGTTGAAATTATTAGTAGCGTCCAAAGCTACATGTGAATAGGTGTTGTGTGTTATGTATAAGTGCATAAAAATTAGTACAACAGTGAAAGAAAGGAAATGACAAATATAGCCAACATTTCAAATACAGAAATTGTATCACTCTTGCTTTCCTCTGAAGCTGCTTGTTGTATTGAAACCTAACAGAACAGTGCAGCGTTAGTGATGGCCTTTCATTTGGGGTTTTGTTTCAGCATAACAAAAGTAAAAAAAAACAGTGCCCAAAATCAAGAAAGAAAAAAAATACATTCATGTTTCTGTTGTCTTTTGAGACACTGCAAATAGGCATTTTAATTTAGGTGTGTTTGACTTGGCTTTAACAGCGAGAGAAGCTAAAATAGCTTAGCAGCAGCAAGAAATTTTCAATTGTCATCTGCTTCTGTGCTAACCTGAATTATACAATTATTTAAGCTAAGTGCGAAACTATGTTCTGAGTCTTGCCATTCCCAAACAAATCAGATTGCTAATACTAACGAAGGGTGTGAATGGTGTGCAAATACAGCAAATAAGGAATTTGCCATGTTTCAGCCCAAGTGAAAGCATGACTGGCTAGTAGATTTGCATATAGACTACACAGATGCTAAGTATTTTTCCTTAAATAATTATATTTTCTTATCATAAATACTATTAGTTCAACTTGACCAACAATGACAAGTAACACAAGTTATTTTTATTACTGATATAAACTTTTTAAAGTAATTATGGCTTACTCTCCAAAGTTAAATCACCATATTCTCATCTTCATTTCAGCTTTCTGTGAAAGTGGTGATGAATAAATGCTTCAACATAACCCCTTGTGGTCTACACTACTTTACAAAGATCCAGAATTTAGCAGATACAGCCAAAAATAGCCCAGTGAAACCTCAAGTCTATCGAGACACTTTGATTTTAGCTAGTGATGGCCCCCCCAAAAAAGCCATGGACTTAAACATCTGTGAACTTAAGTTCAGATTCAGGTCTGTTTTTATTTCACAGCTTCCTCTTATCTTTGTAAGCAGAACTAAAACCACGGTTTCAAGTCTCTTTTGTCCTGAGGATTAGATATGGGGGCTTGAAACTAAATCCAAATTTGGTGATTCAGGCTTATGCTAGGTTTGGTTGTGGTGGTTGTTTTTCTGTGGATTTTTTTTTCCCTTTTGTTTTGTTTGTTTGTTTGTTTGTTTAATGAAAACCAGTATGAATGCCACCTTAGCAGCTGGCCATATAAGCGGCCATTTTACCATAGCGACATGAGGATTCTCAGTTTAAGTGTAAAATTGGTCCTTAGGAAAGGGAAGAACACAAGATGCTGCCCTGAGACAGTTGGCAGGTTGACTTAGCATTTTCCTCCAAACCTGTGCTAGGCCCCTCAATCTTGACTTGCAACTGAGTACTGGAATGATAATATAGTATAACTGTTGAGCAGATACTGCTCATAGCATAGGACAACAGTTTTATACATACAAAGTGCATGAAGGAATCAGCTTAGATACACCAGTGGTTTTCTGTTATAAGCAAGTATGTAGACAGGGAATTTGTAGTTGCAGTTGGTTTTCTGCAGAAAATGTTATATTCTGTTACATTTTTTCACAGTTACATTAGGGAGTTCCTTCAATTAGAAATCTTCTGAAATTGGTTTAAAAAATGGTAATCTTCTTAATTTACACATAGAGACTGGAGCCAGGCTAGTGGTTTTGTTTTGCATGGTTGTGGGGAATTGTTTAATTCTCCTTTCTCAGTCCTCTTTCTTTAGGTTAGTGGCCAACAGTGAGGAACATTAAGTAAAAATAAAACTCCTATTTTTAGTTCAGCTACCTAATGTCCTATTTATAATACTGAAATTTCAGCTACTACCTGGCCCCTTTCAGTTCAATGAACCATCTCTCCTCTTAGTCCTCATTGCTCATTTTTCACAACTGCTCCATTTAATTCTTTTGCAGTTATTTTTGTAAGTTTGGGGATGCTTTTCCAAGAGGGTTCTTAATTCTGCACAGTGCTGACAGCTATAAGTTCAAGTAATGCAAGTAGCAGTTAGCAGAGGATACTCAAAACTTGGCATAATTCATCCTCAAAATTTTAACACAATGGAACTCTTGGAAAAGAAAAAAAAAAAAAAGGAAAAAAGAAGCTGCAATGATGTATCAATTTCTGCAACATCCAGATAAATGTTTACTTCTGGTTTTAATCCCTCATGACTACTGAACATGAGATACTTCACTTCCCTCAGGATGATAGATAACAGTCAGTTTATTTTTTTTTTTCCCCCCTTTTGTTTTGTGTAAATTTTGACATAGCTCACCACACTAACAATAGGCCAGTGAGATGGAGACAAAGAAGAGCATATACAGAAACATCTCTTCGCTAGCCAATAAGCTGCCTATTATTTGGAAGTGAAATTGTTAAAAATGTGTTGAAAATTTCAGAGTGTAGCTGAAGTCTGGGGTTTTGGCAACTAAAAGATGGCCCTTAGGTCCTTAGGAAATTTACATTTGTGCAAAGGCAGTTTTTACCCTGGCACAGTCTTGGAGATAAGGCAGGAATTGTAACAACAGGTATAGTTCCAAATTATGTTTGTCAGCTTAAAGAGTTAGAAGGAAATGTTGATGTGCTACTGGGCATGGTTCTGCCACCATCATAATGTGTGCTTCACAATGGTAATATCACTCTGGTTAAGCCAAAACTAATGCAGAAAAATTCCCAGTTAGAAGCAGCTTATGAAACCATATAGACCCTATTATCCACCAGGGACCAGGTACTGAAAATAACTTTTGTAAAACATTTTATTTATTTGCTCCAGATGATGTATGTTGCTTGAAAGAAAATAAATTACTTGTAAACTTACTGCTTTTCAACTGGGTTGGGTCATGGTAAGAGGGTGATGAGGAGTTGGATGGGGGTGCAGGAGGAGGGAATGTAACTCTGGTAATGTGGAGACCTTGTCACCGTGTGGCAAAGTTTTGTGCTTTAAGAGCCATGATTATGCTTGAGACAAGTTTTTGTATGATATGTATGAAGCATGATGCCAGATATACTGTGCTAGGCTGGACCGTGGTGGAAACAATAAATTGAGCAAGTAGTTCACCAGGCAGGGTCAGTTTATTATAACAGAGGCACCAAAGTCTGATGGATGGACACAACCATTCTTTAGGAAAACAGGGAGTTGCTTTAAAAGAGGCAAAAAGAATGCAAACCCACAACTTAAAACAAGCAACAAACCCTATATCCCATGCTGCTTCACAAAATTCAGTGGCAGAGGTACAGAATAATTAATATAATTATATTCCATATATAAGTGGCTCTGTATCTCATGAAATTTCAGGTATCTTCTGAATAACAACAAAAAAGCTGTTGTTTCCTTGTGTCCTGTTTAATCTCCTACTTTGAATACAGATCCAAAGAGAATTTCTGAGATCTTTTTTCCCCCTTGCTTAATACACATTTTAAAATATCGGAATAAGTGATAAAAAATGAAAAATAAGTGAGGTATAAATAAAAGAAAAAAAATATATCTTAGGCTGCTCTGTCTCAAAACCTTCATCTGTAGTTGGGTAAAAGATTCATTTTGGAGAGAAAGACTGGAATGAGGTTAGGTGCTATAAGCATGTAATTCTATTGTGGTATTTAGTATTGCAGTATCTATGAGAGGAGACAAAGGTGTCAGGGTGGAGATGTGCAAAACAGGAGTATTTGAGGATTGTCAGTCCCTGCTTGAGGAGAGACCACATGAGTGAATGAGGTCAACAGAAGGGTAAAAATAGAAAATTTGAAAAAGTGGTGGGGTGAGAAGAGCCTCTTGGAGAATAATGTCCACAGTGTATGAAGGAAGGAGGAGGAAGAGGAGAGTACTGGACGTAGCTCTGGGAAGAAAGGTGGGGAAGAAGCCCACTGGATATACATCTGTGTATAAACCAGAATTTTCAATGAGAGATGGGCAATTTGTTACATCAAAGATATCAGTGGAGAGAAGACAGTGTTAGGTGTTGAGTTGAAGGTGGCCATCAGTGGTGCTTGTGACGGCTGAAGCTAGAAAATCCATTTCTGTAGGCCTGCGGTGGAGTCCGTTCTGTGCTCACAACAGGTTCCTGAGTGAAGAAATTCCCATTTTTAACCTTCTTTACCTTTGACAAATTATGATCATTTCATGTCTTGTAACAGACATCCTCCAGTTCTTCATTAAATTACTAATATTTTTGTACTTTATACAGTAATAAGTAATGTGTGTTAGATATGACCATTCCTGGTAGACCTCCAAACTCATTTCAGCAAAGAAGCACTTGTTTGCCTTCCACTTCATAACAACCAAGGGAGTGAAGATCCTGCTATAGCATTTTTGCAAATATTTGGAGTGTTTAATGCAACATAATACATTCACAACTCATTGTATTTTCCCAATTTTTTTGTTTTTAAAGACAAGCAACCACCTCCTTCCTGATCTCCCTTCTTTCATTCACTTTTCACTTTGAACAGAATCTTTTCCAAAGCAATCAGCTGGAACTGACCCAAGTATAAATATGCTAAATTATGCCATTGTTCTTTTGTTTTTCCTAAAGGTTTTTTTTTCCTCCCTTTTTTTTAATGCAAACACATTTGATACTGTCTTCTTGGCTTTGTGGTACATGGTGCATACATTTAGTATAGCCTTTCATTTATTTCTGTGTATTTAATTTCAGTATCTCTTTTTTTTTTTTGGTTGCTTGTCTTAAACTTTGCAAACAATTCCAGACTGATAAAGCTTTCAAACCTGATGCATTACTTGTTTCTAGAGCCTTAACTTAGTATACCTACATCTGCATTTGCAGTTAAACATCTTCACTGTGAGACTGGTTTAAGACGGGAGAAAAGAAATATGGAAAACATGGAATTCAGAGACAGCATGATAATTCCCTTCATTTACGTTAGAGAAGAACAGTTCATGGAGTCAGTGATGGCTTCAAGTATTTTCATTGAATTAAATTAAAAAGCTATTTCTCTAGAGCATAAAATGTGACAATAAAATGGGAATACACTGCTTGCTTTTACATGCCTGCATTCTGTCTGCTGTGGATGAAAGGTCATAACTGACAATGAAAGAAGTGTGTGAATTGCATCCCTGTATCTTTGATTCATTAAGGTAGCTAGCACACTGAATGGGATTGAAAATATTTGTCCATAAGCAGAGGGAGTGTTTATAAACATAGATGATGAATAATTTCTTATGGTTCAAGCTTGTCTGTTTCTTCAACACTAACAGAACAGATTGGTTTTGTTCTGCGTGAAAAGGTGCCAGTGCTTGTCTGTTGGGTTTGATTAACCAGCACTATCAAATTAAACTCTAGGTGACATTCCACCAGGAAGGCACTGGATCCAGTCTTTCTGGTAAACATGAGGAATATGACTGAAACACTGCTTCATTTTGTGCTGTAAAAGTCTTGATTTTTTAATGAGTATCCAAAAAATTAGTAAGATACAGGAGAAACACAAATTCCATTAGATATTTGAATATGTATGAGAAAGAGAAGGCTATCTTAGGAGACAGCTGCAAATACAAAGGAGTCTTACTCACAGGAAATTGGGAGCACAGTTCAAGGAATATATTTAAGAAAGTCAGCCACATGGAAGCAGCTAGAAAAGAATGTGGGGTGAGAGAATACTATGCTAATAATAAATAGAAGTACAATGCTACTGCAACCAGTAATAACACAGAAAACAGTATATAACTTTCTTCCACACAGACGGAGATAATGAAGTAGAGATGAAGCAGAATTTAAGCTTAAACCGTGGCTTCAGAATCCAGAGGTTGTTCAGTAAATATCTGTGAAACAGAGCACCTTTAAGATACTACCTCTTCCTGGCATAGTTTTGTAAAAATTAAAATACTCTATTAATTGCAGAGAAAAATATTTTTCATATTTTATCTTAAAATTATTTCCCATCCTAGACAGAATATTTCTAACTTTTATTCAATTAAACTAGTAGGTCAAGAAGCATAAGCTTCTCTTGAAATAGGTAACCTGGCAGTATTATGTCTACGATAGGTTACTATCATTCTAATCATTCAACAGTATATTAACAAACAGCTTAGTAGCCAACTGTAGGATGATCCCAGAACATATTGAATTCACAAATTCAGTTGATAGATATAACACAGTCCTAAAATTGTTTTCTGCTGAAAACGTGGTATGGCTAACGGAATGAATCTACCAGAGCAAGACTTACTGCCAGTGAGAGCAACTTAATTTGATCTAATAGAGAATAAATAATATATACCAAGCCCTTTATGATAAAATACAGATTGTCCTTCGTCTTTGCTATTATGCAGAGAATAAATGATGAAAAATATTCCTAGAATTTTATAGTTTGCTACCAGCATATTTTAAATTTAATATAGTGCTTTATTGTGTATCCTTCAGTTTTTAAATTCTAAATCCGGTTTTCCTGATTGACTTGGGTTCTGGAAATCTGAATGATTGCTGTAATTTTCAAGATCAATTGTGTAGTTGCATTTTGTAGACTGGGTGGTAAAAAAATTCATTCTGTGGAAGACAGAACAATGTATGAATTTACATTTCTGAAAATCTTTTCTTTACACCATTGAATATCATATCTGTATGAAAATAATAAAACATCAGTACTACATGAAGAACTACATGCACGAACCTCTGAGACTAGTTTTTTTTCAAAGGACTAAGGATCCCAAAGTCATTAAAATGCCAAGAAACCTTTGGGTTTGAATGCCATTTTGGAACTATTCTGAAGCAAGTAGAAAAACAACGGTGAACAAGCAGGACTTGCAAAAGGTAGATCCCAAAATCTATGTGTGCTGTTCTAAACACCAAGTTCTTCACTGGCACAGTCTTGCCCTTTCAGCTGAAATGAGGCATGGAAGAGCTGAAGACTATCTGTGATTCTGGAGTGCTCTGCTGTCCAGGACCCTTTAAAAGCTGCATGGCATTCCCTTGCCATTTTTCCTATCTTTAGACCCTTTTAGGGAGAAAAAAAATATAATTCTTATTGTGGATTTCAGCTTCTTCATGGAGATTTTGCATCCTTGAGCTTGTGGCTCTAAGGGAGTAAATGAGTAAAGACTTATTTATCCCTTCTGTCCTAAGTGCTTAGTCATTAAAATGCACCAGCCTTAGAAATTTCAATGAGTGAAAATTTTGTACTATTGTGAGGCAATAATATTTCTGAAGTGATTGAAGTGAAGCATGAACTTTTTACCCATGGAAGCACAGGTGAAAAGCCACTGCTCTAGAAAAGCTTCCGGTTGGTTAAGTAGGATTTCCCACCTCAAGAGTAGTTTTGAATTGGGTCTGTTTTCCTGCTAATTCATGGTTTGAAAATGTGTAAGTAGAACCTGTCTCTTCTGGTGCTGGATGTCCCAGGCTCTAAAGGTTCTCACTTCAGCTGGCTAAGAAGATAAAAGCAATAAAATTAACAGGTATATGTCTCCTTTAATTCATCTGTGTAAAAAAACAGTTGCTCCATCAATTTGAGTGACAGCTTTGGACAAGAAATAATCATGTTTATTTTCCTCATAGTCATCTTCCTCATTGTACATGGACAGGCGAGTTGATACTGGTTTTCTGCTGGTAATTTTCACGGCAGCATAGAAAATTAGCATTAAGTAGGTGTGTTTCTGAAATACATGTTTTTCAGTCCCTGTCAGAGATTGGAATTTACTTGCTGTTATAATTTTAGTTGCTAGTTAACATATTTTTGTGTTTTATTCTTGGGACCTGTGTCATAGATTCCTATGGCTCATCAACAGGTGCTCTATGCATGTTTTGCACGGGAAAATTTGGTACAAAAAATATGCTTGTACAAACTCCTATTTGTCATGCTCTTTTAGTTTGAAATGAGAATGGAGCCACAATTCAGAAAGATGTTCTGTTGAAAATTGTTAAACTCAATTGTACAATTGATTCTACACTGACCTAAAGTTAAAGCAAATGAAGATTCTCTTCACTTCCTGCTCCTGTCAAGTTCTCTGTTAATGATGGAACATTAAGATGAAGAGAAACGTGCTATTCCTTGTTTCTTTACTGTTCATGTAAAGCAGTTGCTCTCGACTGGAATTTGGAAAAATCAGTGACATTTCTAAGGAATTATTCCTGACTTGATATTTAGTGCCCCTGAAACTGTGTAATTTTCATGCATTTCTAACTTTTTCTAAACATTCTTAGTTTTGTCCCTTTCTCCTTTTTTGTATCTTCATTACTGTGTATAAACATAAATAAACACAAAATATCAAGTAGCTTTTTATATGAATATGAGCAATAAGAAGCTTCCTCTGCTGCCTAACCCTTTAAGAATTATATACCACATCGCGATGTTGCCACTGAGACTTTCTAGACTAATGTGGTTCATTTTAGTTTTCAAGCAGAATGGAATGATTTTTGTTTCCTCTTGTTACATTTCCTTCTGATATTTTGCTATAATTCAGGAGAAGGAGGAAAATGAGCCCATTTTAGACCATCACCACACTTTCCTGTGACAGAGAGTTTTTGCCTTCCCCTCAAATGTGTGTGCAGCTTACAGACTTAATAACCTTTAAGATAGACAGAAATTTTCTTGTTCAATGGTGTGTAAGCTGCATAACAATAGAGGCCAACCCTTACAACCTTTCTGTTCCTACTAGGTATGGAACTTGAATAAGCAAGTGTTAGGTCTTTTTCTGTCTTCATGGTTTGCCTTAGTGCTGCTCTCTTGCCCAGTGTATCTGTAATATTGATTATAGCAGCCGTTGAAGCATCTTGAAATGATCAGTGTAAACTCCTCTCACTACTGATGGAACAGTGTGTGTGACTGTGTGCTCCCTCCCTGACAGTTGCTCCCCTAACATGTTTGCTGCTTCCAGGCATGTGGGGTATCAAGCCGGGTAAGCTGTTTTCCTTGGGTAGTTGTGCAGCATGCCCAATTTTTTCTCTACTTGTCCCTGAGCTGGCAGTCGTTCCAGAGGCAACAAAACAGTTCATTGACAATCATCCAGGAAGAATTGCTTTGTTTTCTTTATTAAACCGTGAGTTTGTAAGACAGAGACTGGAATGGGCTTAGTTCTAGTAAGTTAGAACAGCCTAGAGGGTTTCCTGTGCTATACCAGCAGTCTCCTGTGTAGCAATGGTAACATCCCTACTGCAGTGTAAATCACTGGGTAGCTCAGCGTACCTTTTATTTAGCTGAATATAAATAAACAGCAGGATACTTGAAAGAAATAACACTCCAGAGAAAACACAATCCTCGTGCAATTAGAGCATTTCTATTTAGATAATTGCTCACTGAAATTATAAACTTGGATCTAATCCTCAGAGGATACAGAAAATTGGCAGTTCCAGGATGATCATCTTCTTTCACTCTTTTCTCCCCTCTAATACATGAATATTTTTGTTTCTCAAAACCTAAATGCTGATTTTATTTTATTTTTTTATTTTTTTCCTAACGGAATGATGCTGAAAATGACAAAATAGCAAAGGATGCCCTAGAGATACTTTAATTTTTGAGGGAATCTGTGTAGAAGGGTGATAACAAGCATGGTAATTTACTGCTGCTTGAAAGAAAACATGACCTCATGCAGTTACAGAGGGGCTTGCCCTAATTATGGGTGCAGAGTGATCACTAGGGTATTGGTGAGACAGGCAGCAATTTTCACAAACAAGTATTTACCTCAATGAGACTCTTCTATGCTCTCTTTTATAGGTCTGTGCTTCTTGTGAATCATTTTTCCATTTCTAAAAACTGTAGCTTCGTGCTTAGGCTAGGAGGTAGAAATAGGGTGTGTTCTTGACTGTCCTATTGACTGTCCTATTTGACATGGCTGTGTGAGTTTAGGCAGGTTAACTTCATTTTGGTTTCCATACCCATAAAGTATTACCAGCCATGGGTAGAGTGCTTTTTGTTACTTCACGTAATTTAGTTTGGTTTCTTTCTTTGCTACTTTGTTTGTAAATGTTTGTGGCTTTTTTTCTTTTTTTTTTAATTCTTAAATATTCTGTTAAACTGAGACCCATAAAAGCCATAAAATTGAGATTACAAAGAGACTTCCCTTTCAGGGCAGAGTGTTCTGAAAAAAAAAGTGGTTTGGCTGCAAAGAAACTGTTTTTAAATACTAAAGTGTAAAACTAATCTCCTCTATAATCCATGTCACTGCTTTGTTCACTTGTGTTTTCTTAAATGTCTCATCATTTCTCTTGTTCACGATGCATTTTATGAGACAAATTTGCACTTGCAGTTTAGAGAAACACTTCTTGCCTTGAACACCTGCCAAAAAGTAGCTTTTTAAAGGATGGAGCTAGAATAAAGATCTTAGGGTATGTTGCAGTTCATAAGATTAAATCAGAAGTTTTTGAAAATAACATTTCAACACACTAATTACTGAAAAATCTTTGAATTCATTGACAAAGCAAAATGTGAATCCAGTAAAGATGTGTGTGAGGTACCCTTATTGGTATTGAAAACTGGCCCTGTATTTATATGGGAAGATACTAGATCAGAAAAATCAAACATTGTCCTGTGTATGATGTAAAAATATGTACTGGCTGGAGGAATAAAAAAAATATACCTTGAAATAATTTTTTCCTGGGTGCAGGTTTTTTTCTACATATTCCTAAACTCAGATTTTTTTTTTTAATACCTTAAAAAAAAAAAAAAAGGGTATGTATCCATATGCAGTTTCTGTGCATCAGGCCTCTTTCCCAGCACTTAACATTTAAGGGAAGGCAAAAAGTGTGGGTGTGAAAGTACGGGGGCAGTTTGAGAAGGTGCTCTTTAAATTGTATGGGATTGTGGCATTCTGTCTCATAAATTACATCCTCAAACAGCCATTTACTTCTTAATCCTACTTTTGAATAATGAATATTCATCCAATCTGTTCTCAGTTCCCCATGTACCTCCCATTGCCAAAGGACATCTTTCCACAGCCACAGAGAGGCACTCTGAATGTCACTCCTTGGGACCACTGTGACTTAGATGCGTAGTGGCTTGCTCTGCTGTGCTTTGAAACGCCTGGAAGGTCTGGGTGCAGGAGGAAGGGAAGAAACTGCTTATTTTCCTTTCCACCCTAGAGTGTGAGGGCATGTATCAGTTCCAGTCCCCAGCATAAAGCAAAACTGATAGAGACTAAGGCTCAGCCTTAAAGGACTGCTTTTATTGATTTGGAATTGGTAAAATACAGCTACAGTCTGCTCAGTGTGCTCCCCATTCATGGTCTGATTGACACTCCCAAATGGGCACGGAGTAAAAAGCCACAACAATTGAGGATTCTTTTGAGCTGAGGAAATGCTTGTTGACAAATTTCCTTGATTTTAATTGTGAATCATGCTGTTAGATCAGGGCACAGCAGACTTAATGGCTGATGAAGTCATCCATGTTTTCCTTTGTTGCTTGTGGTCTGATGAATGTTCTCTTATATTACTGTAGGACACAAGTTGATGAAGTTGATGTGTTGTTATCAAAGCCTAAAATGGCCACTAAAGTGTGGCCATTATACACTTTTTTTTTTTTCTCGTCTTTAGCCATCTGCAAGAGCTTTTTATTGTATCCAAATGCTTGTGATAGCATTCAGGTAGGGTATAAACAATACCAGAAATGGTTTCATTAGCAAAGAGCATGCAGAATCAACGGCCAGGTGTGATTCCTTCATTCTTAAACTTGTATCAGTATAATTCATGTTTAAGTGGTTAGCTTCTGATTTACTTGAGCTCAAGTGAAAACAGATACAGGTCCATGGACTGACACTATTCATGTTGATGGGAAACCATTTATATTGCTGCCAAATTGTTGGGTTTTCTGTTACAGTGGCAGTGAATAAAAGCCAGAGTAAATAATAAATTTCACTACCTCTAATATGTGAGAAACCTTATAGTAGCAGCCTTAAACTAATTCACAGCAGTAATTTATCTTCATTGTTTTCTACAGAGATTGGCTGAACGTTTTTAATACACAGAGCTTTATATGGGCACTGATTGTAAAATATTGTTACCTTCCTTAGTGTTAAAACACTTCTCACTGATCATATAGTATATGTCCCAGAGAGAAAAACAGTAGGAGGGCATCCATATCCAAATTTTACTCCTGTAAAAAATAAAAAAAATCTCATGAATCTGAACTAAGGCTGTTAAATTTCTACATTTCTTCAGGGAGTATATCACAGATGAGACAGGCTTTCGGGGGGGGGGAATTATACCTCATTACTTGAGAAAGTTAATTGGTAATGCAAACCCAATAGAAGCACCTACTTCATCTGCAGACACAAGATACCTGAGCTGTCCACAATAACCTCATTTTCTAGTCTTAAAAATTAAAAAGCAAAACAGGCTTGTGCACTTAAATATTATGAATTTAACTAGGGTGGGTCTTGAAGCTGCTGAAGCAAGAGATTCTACTTGGTGCATTGCTGAATGCTCGCAGGAATCACATTGTCTCACCTCACGCTGTGCTATCATTCTGCCATGCAGTTTTTAGATTGAATGCTCCTTGGGGGAGGGTCACTCTGCACAGCATTGAGGAGCATGTTCATGGAGCATTGTACGTGGATGTTCAGGGAGGGAGTTTACCACCAAAACCATCTGTAAACTTCTCTGTGTCATCAAATTCCCATGAATTCATGTGGATGACAGTGGGACTGGAAGGCAGCGGCTTGTCTCTATGAAACATATACAAAAGATGGGAGTCTGAGGGACTTGGACACACAAGCATCTTCTGTCATATTGTATAAAAGGCTTCCTGATACTTGTAACAGTGTTCCTGACTTTCCATTTGCATAGATTTTTCTGAAATACAGCTTATTTTTTCTTTGAATCTCTTTTAATATGTATGTTGGTATTACTGGGGCAAACAGAGGCTTTTTAGTTTTGTACGTCTGTGGGGAAGGTCCCCTGCCCTGTTCAGCATCCAAGCTGAATGGATATTAAAACTGGTGCTGACAATATCACGTCATCAGCAGTTCTTTGGAATTGGGCTTGTGCTCATCACAGTGTTGAGTGTTTCTTATAGTATTGTATTATACAAGGCATAAAATTACTGGTGCAGGAAAGAGGCTGGATTCTGTGTGAAAATGAAAGCAAGATTGTATTAAAATAAGATGATATTTTAAATGACAGCAGAGGCTTCTCAGTACTCATTGCTGTAGCTGTTGTTGCCTCTTGGAGGGAACTGGATATCACACACCTGGAAAGTCCACCATTCTTCAAGGTTTTGATGATTTTTCTTACTGCCAGTGGTTAGTACACATTCCTACCTAAAACTGTTCTGAAAATACCCTTTCTCATAATAACTTGTCCAATCAGAAGAATAACTGCTTATTTGAGTACTTTGGGCAGGTTTTGGGACATGGAGACTGCTTCTGTGACAATGTAGTTTCAAGAAATGGTGGAGAATGGCACCGAGTCATGGTACCAGCAGTTCTTGCTCGTGCTGCAGTTATAGGCCTTAGTTAATTTGTTATCCAGTGATTTGTACCTGTGTAAAGAACAGGTAGAATGTCAGTCAGAAATTTGCTTTCACAGGGACAGATTCATTGAGATGGGATGAAGGGCCAAGAGGGCTGCTTCTTGTCTCTGCCTCTACTTTGCATTGCCTGGTATGCTGCCCCACGTCCTGGTCAGCCAAGAGCGGCTGTGGAAATCCTCCATCTACGCTACAGCTGTTTCTGCTTTTGTATCATCTCATGTACTGAAATAAACTGAAGCTCATTTCACTGAGCTAGTGGGACAGTCTGCTGCTCTCAGAAACTGCCAGATGTTTCTGTATTGCAACAGAAGCTGTGTGAACGCTCCCAAAGCAATTCTGCTTCATGGTGTTAATCCACCTTTTCTGGAGGGTACTGACTTGGTGGGTAATGATGAGAAGGTAGAAATGGGTGCAGACTTCAGCTGAATCTGGCGAAGATGGCTGTCTGTGGTTTCCAGTAGTTTGTGGGCAGGTGGCCATCTCCCACCCCTGTCAGTGGAGCTGCTCTGCAAGCTATTTCCATCAAATTAGAGAACTCCTCT
The DNA here is from genome assembly GCA_024605025.1 of Megaceryle maxima. Lineage (NCBI taxonomy): Eukaryota > Metazoa > Chordata > Aves > Coraciiformes > Cerylidae > Megaceryle > Megaceryle maxima. Next base: position 79,303 of record JANHGN010023750.1, on the reverse strand, counting down.
GTGGATGTTTCTCAGAGCCTGTCAGATTTGGCTGAAACATTTGTGGTGGTGCTCACACAGCATGTCTGAGGAGATGGTGGCAATGGCATCATGTTGAAGGATGCAGATTCCTTCTAGGGACATGGGTGTTTACAAGGTTTGTGATGCCACTCCCGTGTAGCAGATGAAGCCGGTATTGGTTCACAACAACAAAAAATGTTTCCCCTAAACATGGAGAAGCAGGAAATGCTGATCTGAATGAGGATACAGATGTTCTCAGTATTTTTTCTCCTTTGTACCATTTAACTCGTGCGCTTTCTCCTCTGCTGTTCTCCGTAGTTGCTTGTTCTTTGGGACAGTACTGAAGAATTTGAGAGTTTTGGTGTTAAAATGTGAGCTCAGGACCAGCCAGGATATGAGGACAGATAATGTTGCTATGTCCCAGCAATAATAAGGGGCATGGGAGAGCTAAAGAAATAAAGAAATGCCTTGCCACCTTATCATCTCGCATCTTCCCTCCTCTCAGCTCATGCTGACAATGGTAAGTGTAAGAAACTGGCTGGGGGAGTAAAGAGAAAGGGAATATTGTGCACTATGAAGCTTCAATGTTCTGTTTGCCCCAGGACCTAAAACAACTTGTGGTCTGAAAGCTGTGGTTGAGCTGGAATTCTGTGCTTTGGGGGGACACAGATCAATAAGTGCATGTTGGTAACAAAGGAAGATCTGACCCTTGGCTGTCACTTCCATCTGGCAGCTGGAGGCCAGGGCGGGATTTCTTGCAGTGGGGGAAGGGACTGATTCATTCTGTAGAATTTACAGCAGGACTCACCGGTGGCAGCGGCCAGCAACAAATAATGTCCGATACTGATTTACACCACTGAACTGATAACATTTCACAGCCAGTCTAAGTCTGATTGTCTTTCTTGTTTCCCTTATTGCTTTTTTGTGTTGATCATGAGCACTGAACTTCCTCTGGTGTGAACACTAGTGGTTTTGAAGAACTCAGACTAGAGGAGGAAATGCGCACACACATGTAAGCATGCACACTCACAGAAGGAAATTAGGAGGAGTCAGCGAAGCAAGGGTCAGCAACAGAAAGTGATAGAAGTGTAGAAAAGAGTAGCATCTTGAAGAATCCTTAATAGATATCCTCTTCATCAAATACATGCTTTAGTGATGAACCCAGTGAAAGGTATAGTAATTTTACAGCAAAGCAGCAGAAAATTAGGAGATTCTAAACAGCAGATCCAGTGAACAATGTTTGGATGAAGTAGACCTTTGTTGTTTTGAAAATAAAGTAGTTCTCAAAGCCATATTTGGTGGTGTACTTTACATTGTGGCATTAAAAATCCTAACATCTGCCCTGAAGAGCTTACAATAAAGTAGACAAGGCCAAGGAATAAGGAAGCATGTGAAATGATGAGTATTTATTATCATTTTTCCTACAGATGGAATAGGATCAATAGTTTGTGAGCCTGTCCACTGTAGGGATTTGGTGGGGGAGTGAGTGTTGTTTAAAGGGGTTACTTCCATCAGGTTCAAAGAGTATATTGTTCCAGGGCACTATGTGAAGTGCCTAGACTGCCAGTGATACATGCTCTATCTGGGCTTTCCTGATATTCCGTTAGCTCGAGCAGACTGACCCTTGGGGATCTGTTCTCCTCTTGTCCTCTGGACGTTATTGATCCTGCTGGATCCTGATACTTGTACATGTTCTTTCAAGGTATTGTTAGACTGTCTGAATAATACATTTCTGTCTTAATGGTAATATTTTGGCACTTAGATTTTATTAGCTAGCCAACTTTCAAAGAGTGGGAGTGAAATGATGTTTCTGGAACGATATACTAGGATTAGGACATGGAGGTAAGCTATTCCGGGTATGTGGTCTTAAAGGAAAACATTGTTCATGTTGGAATGAGAAGAGGTTGGACTCCAGGTACAGAGGGAGGGAAAGCACTGTCTTGCACTACCTGTAGACCACGCTGCATGACAGAGCTTGTACAATGCTTTATTTGCTATTCTGAATCGGCACAACTATACGAGTGGTGACATGGGTGGACCGTATGGAGGGTTCACCTCCACATACCATCTCAGTGTGGCAGTGATCAGCCATTGCATCTTGGTTCACATCAGTACTACTTATATCACACCTGATGTTTTTGCCGTCGTGGACTGTTACAGAGATGATTGCTCAGGCTTTACCTTCTGTAAGAAAGGAAAATCTGGGAGTGTTCTGTGCAGAGCAATTTTAGTGAATGGGTTACATTTGTCATTGCAAGATTTACCCAGAACTCATTAAAACATGTTTCGTTTTGCAATTAAAAAAAAAAAAAAAAAAAGAAAAGACTAATGCTGCTTGGTGAGATTTTTTTCAGTGGGCAGGAGGAAATTCAAGGGTTTTGGTCTGAGCTTGTTGCCTTTGTGTGACAGACATAACTAAGGTATAATTAGCTTTTAGGATATTATAGTGCTTTTGAATTACCTTCCCTAAAATACACAGTAGTTCTACCTTTTTTGTTGTTGTTTTGTTTTCACAAATTAGACACTGCACATTAAAAAATGGTCTTACATACATGAACACACATGCACTTACACACTGTTTTTTCTTTTTTTTCTTTTTAAACTAAGCCAATACTCGAACACAGACATAAAATTAAATTCAGGGTAAATGTTGTGGTTATTATATACATAAGCAATAAGTATAATTTTGAACATGACAGTATTATCTGTTGTACTCCAAAGCAGAGAAACTATATTTTTTCTACACTGACAGAAGCAGTAGTAAAAGTTAAAACATCATTTCTCAGATTCTGTAAACCAAACTGACTGATGTGCTGTCTGCTGAAATATACATTGCCTTAAAATTGATGCTGTTTTTATTTTTTATATGTCTAAACTTTTACCAATTTATCTTCCTCAAAGACAGAAAAAAGAGGTAGGAGGAAGAGATTCCTAGTATCTGCCTATAATGAAGGATTCATTTTATTCTGTATTTCAAATCTTTCTTGATCAAACCCATGCCATTCTCTTCACTGCTTCTCGAGAAGTAAAAGTAGTTTTTAGCCATAAAGAGAGGAATTAAACAACTTGCCCTAGAGGGCTCTAAAACTAATAGCAAGGGTGAATGGTCTTCTAATTATTTGTTCTGGTGTTTCAGGTTTGGAAGATGTAAAGTAGAACAACATGAATAGTCTTTGTAACTGGTTGCACAGTGAAAGATTTTCTTGTCATGAGAAGGATAGGAGATGTTGATCCTAAGGAGAGAAGACCTGGGATGGTTTAAAACTGTCTTGAAATGTACTTAGTTTACACTTTTCTGGGCCATTACTTCTGTGTTTTATCTGTTGAAGGGGAAACTCAATATTTCTTATCAAGTAAAATAGACAAACCTTCCTTCTCTTTCCCATTTATATAATGAAGATAAAGCCATGGCTTACTGGTTACTTTAATCAGAATACACCAAGATTGCAGCTGAAGAGGGCCTTCCTGCTTTCCCCCTTCCCCAGTTTTTCCCCTGTTCAATAAAAAGTCATCATTTGTCTATGTAGCATCCTGTGATGCCTAAAGGGGTCAGTTAAGTGCTGTTGCTTCATGAGAGAGGGTGAGTGGTTGGGAGGGGGAAGGGCAGGGGATACATTGCCGACTTTCATCTATCTAAATTTTTCTAACAGTATTAAGAGGCAGGTCTATGCTAATCTAGTTTGTTTTGGATGAAATGTTTTTGGTACTAGTTGATGTGAACATCTGGGAGCTGCTCTGAAGGGGCTGTTGAGCTGGTAATGAACACCTGGGGATAATAAACATTTTCCACCAGCACTATTGTTACTTGCAATGTGGGTGTTAGTCCACACTCTTAATACAATATTCTTTCTTACTATTTCTTATCCATTCCTATTTGGCAGGTACAGTATTTTATTTTATTGCAACGCAGAACACAATGAAGTTTTGCTATGACATAGCATGAGAATATACGTGAACAAGCTGTCAGTTAAAGGATCAGTAGACATCTTACATCACAGTTGCAAGAAAATTTTGAAAATATATTACAGTTGTAATGTATAACTTGGGGATCTTATTCTTAATAATATTCCTTACAATCTTTGATGCCATTAATACTTATGTTTATCTTTCTTGCAGCCACAATAAACTAAACAACTTGCAAATATCTACTTAAAAAAAAAATCCAACCAGAAAAAATGTTACTTGAGCAGTTTGTGAGAGGAGAAATATCCAATCCAAGTACTGTATTTGAGCTTCATGCGTTGCTCATGCCATGAAAATGATGAAAGTCTTAGCTGGGGTCATGTATTAGTTTTAAAACTGAGAAACTTAGTTTGAGAAATTGATGTGATCTCAGCATCCTGCTGCATTCACTCACACCTGTAAGAGGATATTGAGTGTCAGTGTGCTTGGATAGATGAGTGTTGATTTTGGCAGATGATACAGACTGGTAAAAGTCTCGTATTGTTTCTTATAGATCAGTACAAAACAAGAAATTGGGTTAGAGGGTTTTGGTGGTTTTTTGTGGTTTTTTTTTTTTTTTTTTTATGACATGTTTTGGTTTTCATTGTATAAAGATGTTATGACAAAGTACTGTGCTTACTCTCAAATAAACTATCCTCTGTAATGTCATTCTCATCTACCCCACCTCTCAAATCCTGAAGTAAAAAGTAAGGAATGTTGTACCCAAGAATACAGCAAGCTTTAGGGCATGTCAGAAAGAGAAAGGAAAAAATGGTATATTACATGAGGACTAAGGAGGCTAAAAAAGAAATCTGTTGAATTTTATGTGTGGTTATAGGCTTTGCTACAGCACATGGATGCACATGTTCACAGCTGGTTTGTAGTGTACGTAAGCACTGCACATACTTTTTCCGTTCTACACTGTGCTGCTTCCTTCTCCTTTCAGCACTACTGAAAACTGTTCTTGCAGATGCTGGTAAAACCCATGTATGAAGACTGTAGTAAGGAGGCTGGGGCTTTTAGTAATAAATATGTGTGTGGTTTCTAAAGTACTTGGAGTTCAAAAAGAGCAAGTTAATTTTGGAGTTTTCAGTGTTGTTTCATGGTTAATTACTTCTGTGTAACAGCAGAAATTAATCTGTAGTTCTTGCTTCACATGTAGCAAAGTGAGAGGAATAGTAAAATAAGGTCTCTTAAGAGAAGTGGTATCACTGAGGAAGATTTGCTATGTAAAATACTCGGCATCCTGTTTTGCTGTGCTCAGAAGGTAAGTGAATTTCAGTTTGTGCATGCCTGCATCAAAGAGCTGAAACTTTGATTGCTGGTTTCCAGTTTATTGTAGGTTTGTATGTCAACTAAGTTTAAAGTGTGTGCTATCACTTCCATAGATGTTTTATGCAAATTGCTGAAAGCACATTATCAGATTTGCTAGAAAGGCAGTGATTTTGAGAGTAAAATCGTGAATGAACTTCCTGTACATTAAAAAGGCCAGCAACTTGGTATTTTGCTCTTTTCTGATTTTTTTTCAGGTGACTTATGCACAGCATTCACGCTCAAACACATAGACAACATTGATACTTTCAGAGGCTTTCTTGCATAATATGTTTGCTCTGTAACTGTCAAGGTTTCTCAAAACAGCCTGAGAGATGTGTGAGTACTATCCCTATTTTGCAGGTAATAAATGGAAGCAAAGGAAAGTGAATGACAGTTTATACCAATACTGGTCACCTAAACTGAGATGCTTAGGACCGCCATGTGGTACATACAATGTATGATGAGGGAACAGCTTCCCTTGCAGCTGGTCAGCATGAAGAACAGTTGTACCCAAGGGTCTCCAGTTAGAAGCTCTGAAATTGTGGAATAAATCTAATTCAAAAGTTTTTCCAGCTATGAGACAGTAAAGCAGAGATGAGGATGAAATCCCATTCCGCTATGCAATACTCAGGTGTCCTAACATGAAACTGTCTTCTTTTTGTTTGTCTTTCTTTTCCCACTGCTGCCATTTTGTTTCAAATATGCTTGTGGACTTCAGCAATAATGTGGGAGCCTTTTTCTCTAAACAAACCAATCCCAGCATGTATCCATCCTGAGCAATGGGGAGTGTGGAAGAGAATAATATGGAATTATATAACGTAGGGCTGTATGATGCTACATAATGCACGGGCTGTTCTCCAAACACTAGCTCTGCTGGCACCTTGCATAGCACCTCCCAAGTTCTTTCCTTTCTCTTCCCCCTGCAAAGCCTTATCCTGACGAATGTGTTTTAGTTCTCTATTTATCTGCTGTTATTCTCCATCTAGACAGACTACTGGCAGGAATGTTTAATCTGGCAAAGACATTATCAACTGAAGGCAGAGCTGCTGTGCCAGGCTTTACCTTGGTGGGGCTGCATGGCCAGGAGGATTTTTGTAGTGTAGCTGTAACTTCCTGAGCTGCTGCCATGCAATGCCTTAGCATGTTTTTGTGAGAGAGGCTTTGTTAGGCTTCATGTGTAATGATTTGTTGACTTAAACTATAAAGCAAATAATCAGACTGAGTACTGTTCATAAATGGAAGCCAAGTAACCTTGTCCAACCTCTTACTACTTTTTGTGATACTTTTTTTGTGACCTTTTTAATATACAGGCTTGCTCTGTGAAATCATACCTCATTCTAGTGGCTGGCCCTAGAACATTGAACTACTTAAACAAAGGTGCTTTTTGCTCAGGGTGTGGAAGACAAGTTTGATTTTAGTTTTGAGATGTGAAAAATCTAGCCTTCGCTGCCACATCGGTGTGGTTGGTTGTATGTTGTTGTACATACTCTCATATGCAAAACATACTACCATGTTGACGCTGCGTATGTGCATAAAATAAGACAGCTTAAGCTTTGAGTATCCTTACATCCCTCTTCATTCTTCAGTGCATAAGAATAACCAGACGTCCTATGATTTTATTATTTAGCAGTAAGTTCTGAGCCCATTCAGAGCTTTACTGTACATTGTGACTTTAAAACAAATACAGTGTATCTGTATAGCTTTGGTAGAAGAGTTGTGTTGAAGCCTTACTCAGTGAGAGAGAGGGGACAGTTTTTCTATGCAAATGTCCTTTGGCTGACGGATGTCACAATAGAAAATAATGATATTTTAATGGAAGTTAATATTTCAAATGTATTGGTTATATTGTGGAGCTAGTGACTTTCTGCAGTTCTCCACAGAGCATCCCAAAGGCATATTTAAGGTGCATTAAGCAAGAACTGTTTAGTGTTTATTTTAAAACACTTATGAAAGGTAGAGCACAATAGAAGAGAACCTTGTGTGTGATCTGTGGTTTTGTTAGCAGTATGTTCAACAGACAGTCTGTAGTATGTGTTTCCCTTTTCTGGATCAAATTGCCTTTATTTATGCATTTGCAAAATGTGCAAGTACAGTTGAGCATCTGTAGTCCTTGTGTTAATTTGTGGACATTTCTGCTTGTGTGTATGAACTGGGAGCTGCAAACTAAAACTCAGGGATTTGTGTGCCAAATTTTGAAAATATATATGCAGTTTTGATGGTATGAACACCCAACTGTTTTAAAAGCAAGAGAGAGAAAAGAGATGATTTGAAGTTGTTGAAATATGTTATTGGAAGGGTAGAAGTGTTGAAGGCTGTTAATAGCTTTACTTTCCCCCATATGAATTATGTACGTTGTAATAAAAGACCAAGTATATGTTGGGATGAATGAGTAACTGAATGAACTGTCATATCTCTCTCCCACTCACCAGCTTGTGGGATCCACAGTTAGGGACTGTAAGCAGTGATCTCAGCTGCAGGGCAGTAGATGTGAAGTTCACAGCTAATCTAGCACACTGACGGTTAAAAGATGTTTGCTTATTGCTTCAAAGGCATCACTGTGAACTGTCACTCTGGGATTCCAGTAGACCTTATAAAAAGTTACTGTTTGTGAATGTGCACACAGAGAAGGGAAAAGACTCGGTAAATAAAACAGCACTTCAGTCTTGCAAGAAATTCTTGAGCTATTTGATATTTTCAGGTGTATTCTCCTCAAGTGTAACTTCCCTCATAGGTCATAAAAAAACCTTGAAGCTCTTCAGTTCAAGAGTTAAAATAGCTTGATGCAGCAAGGAAGCAAACTTTTGAGGTTTAGAATAACAGTGTAGATGGAGTAATTAATTTCTTCTGTAAGTAACCTTCCCTGGGTATGATGTATTTTAAAGTGTGTTTGGTAATGAATGCTGTAGTTAAATTTAGACTTGCACAGTAAGCTGGTTTTACAAGTTGATTTCTTTGCAGTGGATTTTTCTCTCATCTTAGAAGATGATTTTGTGTGATTTTAGATTTTGAGAAAAGTGGCAAAATCTTTTTTTTCCTCTCTTCTCTACACACTTTTTTATCTACATTCAGACAATATAATAATTTGAGTGGTTTTAGTATTCTTCAGTCACAAGCCAAACCATGTTACTGATCTCTTTGGATGTTTTATTCCTCAAAACTTCACCCCTTTTCAATCTTGTGGCCTCCCTCCTTATCCTTGCTTCCATTACTCTTTCCCCAGGGAGGCTTCTCTCTCTCAGATACATTTCTTCTGAACTGGGAGCTGATTTTACCCTTCTGAAAAAGAAAAACTGAATTTCCTTAGAAATTCCTTAGCTCTGTAAAAATGCAGGCCAAGGCCTAGAATACCTTCAATGATGTAACTGATGTCATTTGATTCTCTGAAGTTTCCTGTCAAGGACAGAGAAATGGGGACTTGGTCTGCTGATAATAAAGTGTTTTAGGAAACTCTGATTTCCCATATGTCCATCCGTGTCCGTCCCCCTCCCCCTTACTTTTAGAGGCACATCCAACACTGTTAAGAAATAGTAAAGATAAAAAAAAAAAACAAAACACAAACATTTTCTGTGTGATCCAACCTGAAAAAAAAAAGTAATATTTTAAATTCATAATCCCTGGGAGTTGAAAATACACTTAGTGTTCATGCAATCACCATTGACAAGAAGAAAACATTTTACTTTTGTATATCTCAAGTGAGCACATAGTTCATACGTTTAGGGTAATGTTTTCAGTGTATACATGTATATGCATTGGAAAAAAACAGAGAGACGTTTATCCATTAACATTATTTAATGAACAAAAGTTTGATTAATTTAATACTAATATTTTCTAATTTCCTGCTCCTATGAGAATGACTTTTAAACAGGATATTGATTCTGTTTACAAAAAAAGAAGCAGTTTATTAATATAAAATTGGAGTTATGCCCAGGTAGAAATATGTACTCCCTTGCAGCTATCTATCTGCCTTATATTGGAGCTAAATGCTGAGGTTCACCTACCATCCACAAAGCTGACTACAGTAAAGGACTCTGGGGACGTCTGTTTAATTTTTCTTTCTGTACATCCTTAGTAAATTTCCTGTAGACATTACATGACTGGTATCTGCTGAGGGTCTGGTCCTGTACAAGTTAAAATACCTAGTTTCTCAGTAGAAGTTCCAAGGCTCTAATCCTGACCTGTAGAAATGAGCCTATGTTGTATTGTTAGTTTCAGTCCCTACAGAGTTATGCCCTTTCCAAAGAGAGATTTGTTGACATGAGTCATGAAATATGTATTATTTATTTACAAATATGCTTGTTTAGTGACTAATTTTTTTTTTTCACTTTATTTTGTATTTACTTAACTGTGCAGCTGGAAATTTGATTTTATCTCATGTATGGGTAAATTGTTAGTCTCTATGATGCTGTTTATTTTTCAGAGGATCCACAGTATCTCAGAAAAAGACACTTAACACAAGTGTAGAGTGATGCACATATATAGAACAAAAGTATGTCTCCATTTCCCTCTGGTATCTGAACTTTTAAAAAGTTTATGTTTTTATTATCTCTCTCTTGATTTGGTCACTTGAGCCTGGTTTTGGAGTTTAGCATCATGATTTGGACAGAAGGGGAAACTAATGGTGGAGTGAGGTGCTTCATTGATACAAGCTGGGTTAGTGAAAAGTACCTAAATATTTTTTCAGGTGGAGACAAAAAGCCCTTTATATGTTACACTGCAAGTTTTACTCGAGCAGAGAATTCAACCTGGATTTTGTATAGCTAAACCTACCACCTTAACCTACTTACTTGCTTTCTATTTATAAGCTGGTTGATTCATTTGAATTCATTTGAACTTCATTTGGAAGTATGAATTGATTAATTTGAATTATTTGAATGTACTGATTCATTTAGAAATGCACATATGACCATGAGACAATTCAATAGTAGATTGCACCAGGCTTAAGTTGCAAAGAAGGAAAAGCAAATTTGTTCAGCTGTATTGGCTGGAGTTTAATTTGGGGAAAAAATAAATTTCCCATAAATATGATTAAACAATGCAATGGAACATCTGATATTTTTCTAGTCATGTACAAGAATCCCTCAGTCTTCCACCCTCACAAATCATTTAAATTCCACCGTTCCTTGGGATTTTAAAATTACTTCCAGTATTTTTAAAAGGGGCTCCTGACTAGATATGAGTAAGCAACACTTCTGTTGAGATAAAACAGACTCTTTGCTTTGCAGTCCCTAATTCATTTGTCTTGCCATTGGTTACAGTGGAAGTATCTTTGTATTTTTTGAATCAAATGTTGTTCAAAACAATGAACTTGAAAATCAATTATGTGACACCCACTAACTCTTCATTTGCTTGTTAATGTCATTGTGCACTCTAAGAACACTCAATTCTCGGAATCTGTATGTTTCTGCTGTTATTTTAACAATTGTTGTTTATGGACTTCGAAATACTCTGTAGATTAATCAGTGCATTACTCTGTCCCTCAGGTTTAGGCTAGCTTCTGCTTCCCTTTAAATCTCTAAAAGCTTTTTTTATCTAATACCTTTCACTATGCAAGCTGACAAGAAATGCATAGGTGCATTGAGTATTTACATTTTAGTTTGTCTAATTACCTTTATACAAAAATACACTCAGCCATCTTTTCTTGTAGTAAAGCTGCATTTTCAACTTCTTCATTTTTTGTGCTTAGCCTGTTAGTTTCTAAGCCCTGTTCTCATGAAGTTGTTGCACAGTTCTCTTAGAGTTATAATTATTTTTTATCATCTTCTTCCCACTTGTCTTTTGTCTCATTGTCTCGGTCCCCAGCCTCAAACCCCATTTTTAAATCTCATACAAACTTACTGTGTCTCTTTCCACTTTGTATTGATCCCAAAGACCTCCCTCTAATGTGATGATTGTAATAAATGAAACTGTGCAAAGGCTAGGTAGAGTCTGATGAGTAAAACTGGCATATTTCCCATCTCTGCACTTGATCCCATTTCCATTCAACTTGGTAAAAAAAATCTCTCATCGATTTTAGTACAGCGAGGTCAATATTAAATTTCCATGTTTCTATATTTATCACTCAGCATTTCTGACGGTGAATTTTCCTCCTTCTGGGATAGGAGCTATGTCTTTGTCTGTGTTACAGCATCTTGGCAAGTCAGCCAAACTGGGTTTGGGATCTCGTCTCTATTGTAATACCAATATCAAGGACTGGGAAAGAAAAAGAGAAGGGAAAAGGATTTGGGTGTTACTGATTACCTTGCTGCCACATTGCAACCAGCCTTGTTGCCCACTCTGATCAGTTTTAAGAATTCTTCAGTGAAAGAGGTTTCCCTTTTTTGCTTGGCTGTATTATATACATATGAACATGAACATTATATACATATGAACATATCATGATCCTTTTCTCAGTTTGTAGTGACAGTGCAGTATCATATCCTATTGTTTTAATTACATGGCTTCATGTTTTTTACTAATCAGCCTGGGAACCTTGAATTTAACTTACACTGCTACATGACATGTAACATCCTGCTTTGTAGCTAAGCAGCAGCTATTTAATACCATATGAAATAAAGGAAGACATAGTTCTCCTAAAAATAAAACAGAATTCTTCAGAAAATGAAACTCTGGGTTCTAGGAGCTTGTCTTGCAACAATGTCTCAAATCAAAGCTTCCATCTATAAAACTTGAAGAACTGAGTCTGTGGACTAAATGTTCATGTAGTTAATTTAGATCTTATATTGGCCGGCACTGCCATGCCTGAATCTTAAAGTTTATGTGATCCACAGCAAGTTAGGTGCTGAGATATCTAAATGGCTTAGAGCAGAGGATCCATAACCAAGCTGGAAAACTCAAGAAAAATGTAAGAAGGCCAGTGAAGAGATACTATCTACTTTTAACCAGTATCTTAGCTTTTTCACAAAATATGGAATGTGGGAGGTGCAGTTGTAATGCCCTCTTCTACTTCATGGATTTTAATCTACCTTGTGCAATATCCACAAGTTACCCTGAATGATGAACCCGACACTTAGAAGTGAAGGAAAGGCTTCCTCAGTGCCTCCCGCTGAAACTGCCCTACTTTGCAAAGAGCAGCTAAATGTTCAGTAGGCTAGCAAGAGAAAGCAAGCATATTGCTGTGACTTACTGGTCAGGGCACTTGCCTGGAGGGTGGAATTGAGGTTCCTGTTCCATTTCAGAAGTGTCACTTTGTGGATCTGCACATCTGGAAAACAAGTTGCTGTGCATATTGTACAAGGGGAGTCCTGAATAGTGTGGTGACTAAGTATGAATGCGTTTGAGCAAAAGCAAGGTGCAGAATTGAGCAGCATCAGAGGGAATCTAATCTTTATTTCTTGGCTGGTAGTACTACTCAGTGGTGTCCTTGATGACTCAGTTACATGGTGAAATCAGCTTTCTGAATCAAAAGAAAAAAAAGTGGCTTTTATGACAACGGAAGGTTCTTTCTCGGTAATCTGTTCACAAAGTAGAACATTAACCTGCTGCAAATCATACTCCTATAATATAAATGTCATCTTCCTTAACGTTCAAAGCACAGGTTTTACACAGTGAAAACTGGGAGGTCTTGTAGAATACAAATGAGAACATTTTAGAGCATTAATTGACTTATAAGGTAAGAAACTCACCCCAAGCATGTGCATTTGGCTTTTTGGTCTTGCTTGGTTATCATTCTTTTTATATCAGTTGAAGATGACCTATTTTTCTCATGGTGAGATTTGAATCTCTAAAAATGGTACTGTTCTTGTCAAATGAACAAGACCTTCTTCCTGTATTAAAAAGCTATTTTCATGCATAGAACCTGTGGTCAGCTGTTTTAAAAAAACAAACATGCGATTTAGTGTTTTTGTAGATAATATGCAAGTAATACACAGGTAAAAATAATCCAAACCTCATGTTAGTTTGCAAATAAGAGAAAAATTTAGTTTGGAAGGGCCTGCCAAGCTTAAGTTTAACATAGAGTAAAAATAAAATTAAGTTTTCAAAATTACGTCTATTTATAAACTATTTGTCAACATAGTACTTAGATGAATGTTACTTGGAAACAAATAGTATTGTTTCTGGAACTGGGGCCCACATTCACAGCAGTCTATCATTAATGAGTCTAAAAGACACCAATGGCTATTACTGACGAATATAAAGACTTATCAAGAATATAAAGATTCTGTGAGCAAATTTGGGACATGCTAGACTGTCAGCTACTTACCACTAGTAGAGAACTACTGGCATCAGTAAGATGGTGGTTGTCTTCTAAATATAGTAATGTAACATATATACAAGTTACAAACATTTTTCTCTTCAGTACCTTTTATTTAATTTCTGCTATGATGGCATTTTTTGGGGATTACATTTCAACTTAATCCTTATGTTTGTTTGTTTGTTTGTTTTTTCCCTGAGCCTTTATCTTCACTGGCACATTTTTCACTGCTAAATATTTGCATTTTCTTTTGGTTGAAATTCATCCTGGCTCCTCTGAGTTTCTTTCGCCTACTGCACTTTTTGCTTACACATGGAGAATTACACCTATCTCACCATATCTAGCTGCAGCAATACATTTTGGTGCCTCTTCTACCACTGCTGGGGACAGTTTTCTGCTGTGTCACCCGTGCTGTGTTCAGTGTGGATGACATGCTTCCTGACAGGCTCTTCCTTGGTTTTGTGGAGGTTTTTCATTATGACTGTGCAGAAGACCAGCTGGCCTCACTGCTACTGTGGCATTTGTTTATTTGTTCCAGTATGTATTAAGAATATTATTCATTAAGAATATTATTCCCCCCCCCCTTTTGTTTTCATTTATGATGTAATTTCAGCTCATTAGTGGTGGCATGTCTTTGTGCTTGTGGTGGTCTTTTTCAGTGCTTTGGATATTTATATTTTGTAAGATCTTTTGTTCTTTTAACTTTTGTAGCTCCTGTTAGAGAAACTAAAGTGTGATTTTAAATAGAAGCCCCTCCTCTGTGACTTAGAGCATGGATTTCATATCTTGCCTGTACACTTACCACTGTACAGTGGACATTGGAATCCTTTCTGGTTTTAAATGGATTTGCACAGCACATGAACACTGAATGCAGTCTATTGCAGAATGGTTCTTACAATCTTTTTAGTAATTACATATCATTATAGTGCTATTTAAATGCAACCTGACTAAACATTTTATTAGTACTTTACTACTTAATTAACAGCTACTGATGAAAACAGTTCCCATACTGAGTCTTATTCCACTCAAGCATCCATCTTGATGAAATGTAACTCCCCATTTGAAGTAATATATGATATTCTGTGGATTTTTTGTTTTGTTTTGGGTTTTTTTGTTTGTTTGGTTTTTGTGGGTTTGTTTGTTGTGGGTTTTTTTTTTTTTTTCCCTTGAAAGTGAGCCACTTAGTGCTGAGTATCTGAAATTATTTAAAACAGTCTCTGCCTATGCTTTCTGCATAAAATTGTGGAGATGATGTAAATAAAATTCTCAAAAATAGTTCACAATCTTATCTGGATGAAAAGCCTTTGAACAACAAGCCACCAACCTGTAAAGTGTTCAGGTTTCTCTGCTGATATATCAACACTTGTGTTAGTCTTGTGGTGCCACTGCATGTGTCATTTCAACTGCTCTCTTACCTGATTTTGTTCAGTATGTTGCAGGCAGTGTAAACTGGTGTTACCTGTAGGTGCTAACATTTCCTGGGGTTGTACATGCAGGAGACCAAAAAGGCGTTTGGATATGGGAGTGCAAGAATGGGCAAATAATTTTCTATTTGTAACTGGAATGTTGGGGTTTTTTTGAGACAGTTTTTGATGGAGGAATGCTGGGTGTATGAAATAATGCTCTAGAGACTTCTGGAGCTCTGAAGGATTTCTGGGAATTAGTGCTGGGATAATGATGGAAGAGCTTAGGAATTACTTAGAGCTTTCTGCATACAGAAATGATGTGTCTTGATTTCCTTCCATAAACTGCAAGCTTAATACTCCAAGCTGACAATCTTCTACATTCCTTTTTATGAATTTCAGATGGAGGATGGAAGAATTTAGCAGCATACATGGGGAATTTGTTTTCAAAACTGAAGTTCTGCAGGACTTAATTCTGTTCTTGCATTTGTGTAAGCCAAGTGCAAGCCATGACAGAATCATTCACAGAGAGTGGCATTGGTTTCTCATCAAATTTATTGCTTGGTCATACTTCTATATTTCCAGTCTGTAAGATCATGGTGGAGGGGAATGTGGTGTTTGAAGAGATAACCTATTTCTTGCTGCTCTGTTCCTCTGTGGGAGGTTGCCATCTCTCAAGTGTCCTAGATTTTTGTCTACCATTTGAGCTCATAGTCAGCTCAAATTTATCTTCTTTGGTGCAGATGCAGCTGTCTAATCTGCAGCTCCTGCTGCAGTTGCTAATATCTGGCAGGAGGACAGGGCTGAAGGTTGGCTTAGAAGTTTTCAACCACTATAGCAGGGTTTGGCAGGGCTCATTTCTTAATGGTTTTGTCTAAACTTTGGGCTCAGGCTTTAAGAGGGCTGTTAGATGGGAGAAAAAAATATTTTATAGATTTGTGTGGGGAACCTATGAGTATTTCCATCCTGGTCATAGATTAGATGTCTGTATAAACTAATTGTTATCTCTGTAGCCCAGGCTTAATCCCAGCCAGGACAAATAATAACACTAAATGGATGACAGTGGCGGTGAGGTGAGTTCCAGTAGAAGATAGCTCAGGCCAAAAAAAGGTAGTCAGGTAAAAGTCAGGTAAAAAACCTGACTCATTTGTGTAGGTGTTGGTAGGATTGAGCAGTGTGAGGTATGGCAGTGCTTGCTGTTTTCAGCCTTTACCTGGAGCTGTAACTGTTCATTAATGAGGGTAAGCTGTAAATTCACAGTTGGTTTACAATTACCCTTAACTAACACTGTGAATGTAATAACTAGAATATATATATATAATTTTTTTTTTTCCCATTTCCCCTCCTCCACAGGTGTCCAATGTGGTTATTTACACCTGTGAAGAGTGAGTAAGAAAGTAGGTATAAAATGCTGCCATTCTGGTTTGGCAGTGTTTTAACAGCCTTGTAAATGAGTGTTTAAATTTTCAGGTGGAAGATAGGGTCCTCTTTCAAGTCTTTTTTAATTTTTTTTTTTTTAATCCTCAATCTTTTTATCCTTTTTCACTATCCTGAATAGAATAACTAGGATGATCACACAAAGTGATGCTTCAGTGGGAAATTTCTTAAGAGGGATTAATTTAAAAGTGATTTAGGAAATCTCACGATTTCATCAAACACTCCATGCGAACACTGTGAAGAGAAGAAGCATGCACAGCTACTCCTTGGGGAATATGACAGATCATTTGAACTGTATTTTCATTAGGAAAGTGTACTCCTTTATATATCTGTACAAGTATTTAGTGTTAGTGATTCTAATGCTCTCATGAAACTCTTCTGCACTCAGTCTTGCCAGGATTATCAGTGGGACTTTTGTCAGAGTAAGGATCATTGGACTGATACGTGTTCATGAACCAATTTCTCATCAGCTGGCCAATTGCTATTTTCTTAAGAATTTGTCCTAATTTAAAATGTGAGAGCTTCCTTGGAAGGAAGTTGAGAAGGTTGCCTTTACTAACAGAGAAAAAAAAATACAGTAATATTTTTCTTTTTAGGGAGTGTTTTCTTTTTGTTCATAAGAAAAGTGTTCTCTGGAGTGAGGGTTAAATGCGTTCTTGACACCTGATTCTGTACCCTGCCTGCTGACTCACCATTTTCTTGGCACACAGCCATGGTAGAGTTGTGGAGTGTGTTTACCAAGTGCTTGAATTGCAAATGGAGTGCTGTTGGATTTTCTCATACTTGAAACAGTTGGGAAAAGTTTTATCCTTTCAAATCAGCTACATTGCAGCCTACTTCTTTAAAGTACAGTTTAATCTTTCAATAGAAAGAGAAAATTGATTTCTTTAAGAAACATCATTTAGAGGACAGTGTCTGTGTTCCACCAAGTTACAGCCATGTGTAGAAGATGGATCCTAGCAGGTCTAGTGTGTTTTGGGATATTTCTTTCCAACTGGCATCGCATTAGCATTCAGGAAAATAAGTTAGCTTTATCCTGTTACATGTAAATGCATGAAAAATAAAATGTCCTGTTTTTCTGGTCTGATTAACCTAGGCACAGCATGGTACTGGGGATGGTATAGCTATTATTACCTTGTGCCTTGCTTTTTTCAGATGGACCTGGTCACTGGCATAAGAAACTTGCAGGTGGCTTTACAGTTAATAGCTTGCATTGCTTCAGATGTCATTCCAGGGAGCAGTCCTCTGCAAAGGAGTCATGAAAGGTCATTATGGCAGAAGAACCCACAGAGGGCTGGACCACTGATATTATTAAGGCCTGCTTTCAGAAATAAAGGGAGGATCAGGGTCAAGCAATTGTTGACTCCAAACCCTGCACTGCAACCAGTGGGCATGCTGCTGCTGACCAGCAAAGCCACGCTCACCTGACCTTTACCCTTGAAACAGCAGGGAATCCCTTGGCAGTTCAGCTGGCAGGAGTTTTGAGTTGTTGCTCATTATGAACCTAATGGATAAAAAGTGGACTTGGAAGGAATTGTTTGTAGGAGTCTGGGTCCCTGACGGACACTTGCTCCTGCATACAAAATAAACAAGTGAGAAGCTAAAATAATGCAGATCTTGATAATTAGGCTTGGGAAGAGTGTTCTGTGAATGCCTTTATCCATTTAATGAACCTGTTGTAAAAAGTGAATTCCCTAGAGCCTGGTAAGCAGCACACGGAATTGCTAACGGGAATGCTAGAAGGACAGCACTATGAAATTGCTGATCTTTTTGGAGTGATAGAAGTTGTAGCACTTATTTACAGACACATCAGAAACACATTTCTGGATGACTGTGAATAACTTACTTCTAGATGATAGTAATTAACTTAATTCTAACAAGTCAAGATTGCTACTTAGTGTTTAAATCATTTTTCATTATAGAAACTCTAATGTTAGATGCAGCTTTTTATCTAACATCTTAGAAGGCAGTGGCAGTTCAACAGCCCCTGTTTCAAACATGGCTTTTAGTTGCAAAGAACATTTTCACATTCCTCTTTATAGTTGTTCATCAACATGTATCTGTTTATGACCAATGTATAAAATATGTTTCACAGATGTTACATGGTCATCCAAAACCTAAGTTGATGAAGGTGACTGAAGAGTTGAGGAAGGTTAAAACATCTCATTACTAAAAAGAGTTGCTGACAAAATTGAAAATGTTGAATTTTATTCAGATTTTATTAGACACTGCTGTTTTGAACTAAGGATAGGGAACCCTGCCTCCTGTGCTAATTATGTCTTTCTGATTGGTGCCACATCATTTTTTGAAGAAGATAGCTACAAGATACTCTCTGTACTGTTACGCTGAAGGAGTTTGCTGTGGTATCTGTGAATCACTGGGCTAGAAGCAACTGAAGTCAGTAGGAGTATCTTCATTGATGTTGATGGCTGTGATGTTGATGTTGACAGCTATGATGTTGATGTTGACATAGATCCAATGAGTTTGTTCATGTGACACCAGTCCTGGAAAGTGATAGAGGAAAGGTGATACATGATTTTTAAAGTTACCAAATGTTAAACTGTTTCCTTCTTCCAAAATGAGAATTTTTCTCTCTCTCCCATAGTATTTTTGAGAGTTCCAGGTCAAAATTATTTTGTCAAGCCAGATGGACTTAATAATTGGAATTCAACAAAGTTTTTAGCGGTTCTATTTTTATTATACATCTACAATGAGCGAATTTTGTAAACCCAAGGAAAGATTATATATTAAAGCAAAGTGGTGCTAGCACAATTCAAATAGTTTGAATTCTGGAGGGGGCTGTTAATCTGGCTTTTTTAGTAATTTGAAACTCTCTCCATGCTAGAACTGTAGATTGATTTTGAGGATAAGTCACGTGTCAGAGTCACAAACAGATGTCCTATGTTTTATTAAATTTTATAATCTTCTGAAGGAGTTTTATGAAAAATGAGGCACCAGAGAGAGGTGAATTCCTGTAGTTAATAGGCCCAGTATTTTACCTTCTGAACTTTTTTCTCCTCAACCAAACTGCTTCTTAGTCCAGCTCCTGAGACTTGATGAGCTTTGAATTCCCACAGTCTTTAAAATGGTGTCCTTCTGGTTTTCCTATGTGCTTTCATTTGCTGTTCATTTATTTCAGAACCTCTCCTTTTTCTTTCTAGTATTGGTTCTGTTATTTAAACCTCAAAATGAGAAATGGCATATCTTAGTTTATCACAGAATCACAGAATTTCTGAGGCTGGAATAGATCTCCAAGATCATCAAGTCCAGCCTATGACCCAACACCATGACATCAGCTAGACCGTGTCACTAAGTGCCACATTCAATCTTTCCTTAAACACCTCCAGGGATGGCAACTCCACCACCTCCCTGGGCAGTCCATTCCAGTGTCTAATCACCCTTTCCATGAGGAAGTGCTTCCTAAGATCCAGCCTAAGTCCTCCCTGGTGCAGCTTCAGGCCGTGCTCTCTCGTCCTGTCACCAGTTGCCTGGGAAAAGAGCCCGGCCCCCACCTGACTCCAACTTCCTTTCAGGTAGTTGTAGAGAGTGTAATGTAAAGCTTTGACTTCCTTGAGTACTTTTTATATCTTAAGTGGCATTAATACCTGTCCTTTTATACATGCAATTCATAGACTAGACTTTTGTTTGTTTGAATTTGTAGACCTTCTTTCTATCTACTTAATGAGTTCCTCTTTCATGTAGTTTGTTCCTATATTCATTTACAGCAACAAGGACTAACATTTATCTTGCTTTAAAAAGCCTTGACTTGACAAAGTATTTGAATGGTTTGTGTTTTTTTTTAATTTTAAAGAATTTTTGCTTTCCTTTAAAAACAAGTTATTTAAAATAAAATTCACATGCTGGCAATCTGTGTTAAGACCAAAACTTATCAATAAAACTGTTAGACAAGAAAGGTGCCGTACTGTCTTCATCAGGTGCATATTGCTTACAGTCCAGCACAAGCTATGGTAAGTTAATTCCTCACAAGAGTTACTGTAATAAATAATTGGATTTGTTGATGGTGAAGCAACACTAAATTGCTCAATACTCTGCTCTAAGTAGCTGACCACAGTTTTTTTACTAACAGTGTCTTTCAGTTTAAAGCTAACCAATATAATTGCTAGAACATAATTATTGCCCTTTGAGTCAAGTGTAGGTCATTTTTTCAGACCTTGTTGTTTAAGTGGTTTGGGTAAAGCAGGCTCCCTGTAAAAAATTGCTTCCTTTTTTGCCCCAGGCAGTGGTAATTTACAGTTACTTACTAAGCATGGGAGACAGATGATTGGAAACAACGTTCATGGATACTATGTCCAAATGATTACCTTGTATACCAGAGACCCCTGAGAAGGAATCCCATTTCTAACCATGTAGGACCGCAGGGCAGTCCAGCCTCACACTGCACCAAGGGGGCTGAATCTTGGCCTCCCTGGCAAATACCACTTCAAAATCAAATTCGCTCATGTGGAGCTGAAATACTGTATGCAGTAGTTGGTTCTGGGCAGGTATACTCTAGGTGATGTACACATATCAAGTAGTGGAAGTGATAATGGCAGAGGTGTCCTAGAATTGTATTTATAAGACAGTTCCTGGCAGTTTTTTTTTATTTGATCATGAAATGATAAATGAAATGGATCATGATGAATGATTTCAGAGAGTTCCTAATGAAGGGTCTTTTAGTGCCCTCATTTTTGCTATTTGGAAAAAAAAAAAAAAAAAAAAAGCAAACCCAGAAACTTTTTAAGTTTAATTTCTGTTTGAAAAATCTTGCTCTATGCCTGCTTTCTTTTCAAATACAGGAGTTCATGAGTAACTTTTATCATATATAATACAAGGGTCTGTAGCTACTATTATGACATTCATTCTGATTATGTAAAACTGAAAAATCACTGCATTGAAATGAAGTTTCAATGTTTTTATTCAAAGCAGCTTCTCACAATGTATAAATACTGCATATTAACACACATGAAAAATACAACTTCTAAGGCACCCAGAAATGTGTCCATACACTAGTTACAGGACCATCAACGAATAAATTGTGTACAATTTGATCTAGACAGTCAATATTTGATATATCAGAAGATACAAGTCCCTCAGTACTGTACCAGTTTCAGAAAATATTTACAACACTGTGATATTGGGGTGCCTGTACCCTTATAATATTATAATATGTACTCATCATTACAAATATTAGAAACTGTTTTAGTCTGTTCCATGGCGTTCTGACAAAATAACTTAAGGGCCTAATTTGCAAAGTTCTACAATTAATTATTTGTGCAAGTTCTGAAAATAAATTTACATTGACATAATTTGTGAATTTTTGGTTCTTTGCTTCATCTCAGAGGTTTGGTAATAAGCCTTACCAATAGACATGCCATCCCAGCTGAACATCACTCATTTCCCAGTAGGTGTGTGGATACATCTTTTCCCCTTATGCTTGATACAGATGAGAATGCAGTGTTTGTAGCAGAGAAAGAGACTATTTGATCTTCAGTACAAATGTCAAAGTTCACTGGCGAAGGAACTAATGCTTTGTTAGAATAATGCAATTCTTTGGTCCTTGTTTTTTATGGAAGGCATAATAATTTTTAGTCACTAAAAATCAAAATCCTGTCTGTGAGTAAGCAAGCTAGTGAATGACTTTCAGTGTAGTATTTAAAGTAGCAGTAAAGAGATTTAATATGGCTTAAAACATACGGTTAATTGGGCAGACACAGATAACACATCTAGGATACCGAGTACCCAAATGTACTATGGTTAAGATTGTCTATAAGTCTCTTATGTAAACTTCTTTAGTGTCCCCTAAAGAGTGCTGGCTTTAGCCAGATTTGACTTTTATAGACCCAGCCACACAAAGCCTGAGATTAAACTACTGTGGTTGGGAGCACAAATGCACAGTTTATATATAACAAAGCCCATGCTGACCAGTCTACCTATGTTGTTCAAAAGAAACAACCCGTATTATCCTTTTCACAAGAAAAACTTAAGGCCCTGTACTCTGATTTGCTAACTTTCTTACAGCAATTATTTGGGGAAGTCCTTAGTACTACATAAGTAATTATGTAGCTTTAAAGATTTCTTGTACCTAATGGTAAGGCTTATTCACAAATGCAATACATTTATAAATTACATTTAAAACTGTAAAGGCTGGCAAAATAATAATAATAAAAAAAATAAAATAAAACAAACCCCAACCAAAATTGTCTGTTTATCCCTAACATTAAAAGAGCATTTTATTCTAATGAAAAACTATTGGCACAAAATCATTATATAGATTAAAAGAACAGTTAATAGTAGTGAAAAAGATTGCCTAAAACGCATACCCTAACCTACCACAGAAATATAAAAGTTTATATTCTGAAAATATATACTGTATTAAAGTTTGTAAGCTTATTCATTTAAACAGAAACGTACTGAAATAGTAAACTAAGCAACACTTATCTACAGCAAAAATATACATGCAGGACAACACAAAATAAATTGCTTACCTTTAATATCTACAAATGCAAAACTGTAGATTTTTAAAGATTGTACAAAACAATTTACACAAGAATAAAATAACATACTTAACAACAAATTGCATTTATAATCTTAAATACTGTGAATATTAGTAAAGGTACCCAGACTAATATGTACAGTACATCTAGATATCTGAATACCTAGTAAGGACAGAAACACAAGAGAAAATTTATTCTGATCTTTAAATACTGGAAAAGAAGCTTCTGACTTTGTTATTACTCTTTTTTGAAGGGAAAATAGATTCCATGAAAACTAGATTGTAACTGTATACATATGAATAATTAAAAATGTTAACTGTGGTTAGTGCTTGCTTTAATGGAAAAATAATTATAGAAAATGTATTTCAACCATTTCTTTGTCATAAAAAAAGCTAAGATACAGATATCTGAAAATTCAGATGAAATGATGCAGTTTAAAGGTCTAACAACTTATGACTCTTCTCTGTTTGAAAATCTCATATGGAAAGCATACCTTCACATTGCTGAGCAATTTCTCTATATTTATCTACAAAACTCAAGCACAGTATTGAAATAAACTTCCTAATATCTTACTAACACATGACTAGGAGTTATGGCTCTCTGGACGGGAATAAAGGAAAGAAAGGAAACTGAGGAATATGGTACTTTCAATTGCCTTTTTTAAAATTTTTTTTTAATTTTTTCTTCTGAAACCATATGCTGGAGGCCTGGTTGTGCAAACACGTGTGCATGTGAGTGGTTTTCACTTGAGTAATTGCTCTCCTTTTAACGGGACTGCCACGCAGGTGACTGGTGTGCACACACTGGCATTGTAGGGGGTCCTATGGCCTTGATCCAGCCAAGTCGTTGCGCATGCGCTCTGTGGCATTGCTGGCAGGTTGTGGAAATAAGCAAGTATTAGTAGAAAACAAGTGGTGCATCTATCACTTCAAGTAGTTATTGAAAGAGTTCTATTTCAGACATTTAAAAATAAGTTCTCTGTTTCGATAAGGTTTTTGAAAACATTTAAAGCAGGCAACTAGAAGCCAGATTTTGTCTTTTTCATGCAGAATTTCCGTAAGAACTCTGCCTTTAGGTTAATGATTTTCTTAAAATCCAGTGGTACATTTAGGCCATAGAAACTGAATTTCTAATAATTTGTGGAAAACTAAATGCTATATTAATGTGCTGAAGGCTACTGTTTACTGTAATCATCTCTTTGTTAAAGGCATTGTTGAAACTCTTTATGGAAATAACTGGGAGGGAGAAAACCTAGCAGCCTCATTTGCAGAGGCTTAAACCATAAGCAAGTCACTGAGCTCAAGGATGGAGAGCAAGTGCAAAAATTACGTAGCAAACAAACTGTAAAGCTTCTGCTTCAAGAGGCTTTAATTTGGGCATACTAAAATGACAGGTGAAGTCACAGAGCATGCTTCTGTTATTTCCATATTAATTGCCTTACTAGCAAGAAAGAACTGAGAGATCCAGTGTTCGGAAGTCAGTCACTGTCACTGAAAAGTACTAGGATCACATTCTAAAATAGCAGATTGGGAGTCTGTCATTTATTGTGGACTGTTTTTATGGATAGCTGTAAGTTCTTGTAACAGATGATGGGGTGGCCAGATGTGGAGAGCTGAGAAAAGCAAAACAAAACCTCTCCCTCCACTTAGTTCAATACCTAGCACCTTGTATAAACTGTTGGCCCACACCCAAAGGCCTCCAGAGCAGAAATTATCTCACACCTGAGGAATCAGGCAACTAGACTAAGGCTCATGAGGATTTGCTTTTAGATTTCAGACCAAAAGGGGATGGTTAAACCTGAAAAACAGTACGATGCCACATAACGGCACCACTCACCCTGTTACTGGTATCAGGCTAACAGGAGTATAGTAAACTTAAAAACAGCATCTTGTTGACAAGCCCTTCAGTGCTCCTCAAGAAGGCAGAAAGTGAAGAGAGACTTCAGGGGGACTCACTGTTTTGGAATCCACTTTTTTTTCCCCTAGCCCTGGCAAATGAATCTATTTCATAATTTGTACAGTTTTACACATAGAGGAGCATGCACGTGGCTGTTTCTTTTACTGTCTGCAGCATTCTGTATGTTCTCTATATATTCTTTATTTTTCTACATAATTTGCTGCTAAAAATGTGTTTGCATTCTCATGTGATGCCACTAATTCAGTGAAGGGAAGTATGAAAATAAGATCTGTGATCAATAAACAGCTGAACAAGAACACAAAATAAATAAGTTAAATAAATTCAACACAGAAGAAAAACCCTAGTAGTTTTTGTAAAACTAACTTTACATATTATACATATAAATTATCAGATTTTTCCATTACACTGTTAGAACTTACAAAAAAATAATTAAAGTATTTCGAAAGTATGGTGTTTGGGTCTACAAAATACTGTGCCAACCCGGTTTTTAGATTGAGCCCTCTGTGTCAGCCCAGACGTGTTGCAACAGCAAGAATAAGTTAAGAAGGACAGACAAAATAAATCATTACAGATGGTGTGCCTTACTGGGCCTCAGCAGTGCTCCTCAGCACATGGAATGTATACTTTTATCTGGATGAGCAATGTGAAAGATGCAGCCCTCGGTAGAGATTATGTGCATGGAACAAGCCTGCCTACGTCTCGCTTACACAAAATCAAATGAGCTGCAAGCAGCTCTGTAGCTCACAAGGAAATCGACACAACCATATGTATTAGGATACACTGTCACAAATTCCTCAGTGATGCATTGCCTCTGCTTTTCAAACCCAGGTAATGTTTGACTCTGTTCATAGTGGAGCATTTTCTCTTTAAGTTAGGCCAAGACATCAGACTTCATAAATTTTGTCTTGCAAGTAGCTGAATAATGAATCCAGTCCTTTGGAAGAACTCCATAGCTGTTTTAACATCTGACACTCTTTCTCATTCACATCTTCAAGTCCGGATTTCAGGAAGCTCCGCACGAGACATTTTGATTCTTCCAATACCTAAAGCCAAAATATCACTCAGTATTTTATTTTGAAGCTGAAAAAATTATTATAGATAATGGTGTGAACAGCACTTTTATACTACTGACTTTGTTTTACAATCTAAATAACTCCTTTGGGCACAGAAATTAGGTTTGATTTACAGCCATAACTCCATTTGCTGATAATCAGCATCTTTAAGAATTAAGGACGTCTGAGGTTTATGTGTTACTGCCAACATTTTTAAAAGGAATGAGGGATTCTGATGTACTTTAGTTTATTAAAGGTATGCCATGGAGCACTAGAAGGACCTGAAGTCCATTCTGTTGAAAATGTGATCCCTTGAAATGAAAATGTGGGAGGCAAGATATATTGGCTACGTGTTTTTTGCAAGGTAGTCTTTAAGGTTATGAAGGGTTTGGAAACCCAAATGTGGATGTCCATTATCTTTAGGAATTTCACCTCTGCATCATTTCCTTATCAAAGCAGACATTAATAAAAAGGCCTTCACTGCAAGTATCTTTCTAAGTTTCTTTACTTACATTTTTATAAAACTGTAATATTTTATGAAAGAAGCATGTTAAGCAAAACAAACACCCTCTGACTGTGTTCTGGAGTTAGATTTGCTTAGCATATACAAGTAGTCATAATAAATCACCTAAGATTTCTGCAATGGAAAGCCCAATTTCAAGCCCTTAGTAACTGCGGCAAGTTCTTAAAGACATGAACAGTAGGGTCCATGGTCGCTCTCGTAGTTCAGCTTGATTTTCCCAGACCCATTTGTAAACACATTGAGTTTGCATCCTTCAAAATTCTTATTGAAATGTGTAACACTAGTATACTAGGAACCCAACTAGTCAAACAAAACTGTTAATACTTCATACATCAGCGATTTTTTGAGGCTGGAAGATTTAACAGTAACGTAGTGTTTATGGCAGGGGAGACACATACTCTCCACTCAGCTCTGTCAATGACTACATGTTAAGCTCAGTACCTATCTGGTTTAGGTTACAACAGTGCTATTCCAAACTAGTATTTCTTTTTAACTCAAGTATATAGAGTTAATTGCAAATCACAGGGCCTGTGTGGTTTTTTTTGGACTGTTTGTGAAGAAGTATCCACAGTGAACTTGGATGAGCTCATCATATTTATTGTTTTTGTGACTTCAGCCTTATTTGCATTTAGAATCTCAAGAGAGTAAATGTTGCCTTTGATAGTCTCAACTCTCATCTTTGTCCACAAGTTATCACCAGTCTTTCTAACAGGTCTCAAGAGAAGATGTCATTGATAACCAATAACAGTGGAGGAAGAATTCACAGTAAGGCCCAGAGGTTTTCCCAACTCATCTAATACCTGTTATATCAGTGCGATCAAATAAGCTTATGCTACATTTCCGGAGAGTTTCATTCCGAATGTCTTTTGTGAGATCTAATCTACAGTTCTTTTAATTAAAAATCTCCTGTGTCTCTACCTTCTCCTTTACAATGGATCTTTTAAATGAAACTGAGGGATGCTAAGACAGCTGCAGGCATAGGAAGTACAGCAAGAAATTGCAATAATTTGCACTTTAGTCAGTGCAATTTTCTTGCAGCCAGTATCACTTTCTTCACTGCAATTTTTTTAAACAAGTATGTACCCAGAATACAGTATATCTGCCTGAAGGGAAAATATCTTAGGAAGTAAAAACAAGAAAGGATTTTCTATGTACACAAAAGAAAAGTTATAATACACTGTGACCAGACTCTGTTCAGATCCCTCTGTGTCTGGATCTCCCCTATCCTTCACAGCAGAGGTTAGATGGCACTATTCTATCCTTCTGGTGCACTCTGTAGAACATTTTGCAGAATAAGGAACTATGCAGGTGAAGAAAAGAAGGCAGACTCAGCTGAAACATAGTAGGCCAGGACAACACGAAAAGGCAAACAGATTTTTTTACTGGCCCTACAGAGATTTCCCAGTACAGGTTCAGACTCTTCCACCTTCATTAAAGAAACCTATGCTAAAACCCCCTTCCAAAATCTGGGGCAAGGAGGTTCCATTCATATTGAATAAATGTAAAGATAGGGAAAAGAAATAACCCTGCCCCTGAAAAATAAGAAACTCCATGAGATCACTGATCTCTGTCCAGATTTTCTGCTGTTAGTCTTCTTTCACAGGTACAGTTGTGAAAACTGAGGACCCACCATGTGCTGAGCCTTGGGAGCACACCCTACCTCTGAAATGTAATGGAAACAATGAAGTTTGATTCTTACCACTGCACTGCAGGATGCCATCTCTTTCACTCGTAGCATCACTTCCTGGCTAAATGTTGTTGGCCAAAATACTTGTGACACTAGTCCTCTGCTGCAGGCTTCCTGTGCTGTCAATTTTCTCCCACAGAACAACATTTCATTTGCCTGTGAAACCAAAAGTTTACTTGTGATCTTGGGTTATAATTCCCTTAAAAAAATGTCCATACTTGCCTGCTATTTTCAAGATTAAATTTACAAATGGTTTCCTGTATCTTTCCATATTGCAAAAGACTTTAAAAGGAGTTTCAGTAGCTATTTAAGGATTGTGCAGGTGGTCAGAGCACAGCATGGGTTTCATTTAAGAGAAATGTGCTGGCACACATGATGAATCTGTATTGCTGATTTTACAAGAGTAACTGTCAGTGGTACTGTGCCAAGAGTCATGGAACCTGGTATGAAATACTTTTGGGGGCAAATATTGCTTTGTTACACTGGCAAAAACTAAGCAACCTTACTGGAATTATTATGGATTGTCTTTAGGGAGCTGAGAGCAGTATCTTGCTGTTACTGCAAAATCCTCACACAACAGAGACAAGTACTCCACAATGTTATGCTAATGCATTTCTTCCCTTTTCTACCACAGCCTTGGCAATCTTTGCTTTTTTGACCTGTGTTCAAACTTTCTTGTGTACAGCACGTGTAATATATTGAATTCTGAGGTAATTTTGTGATAAGAAATTGGTAGGTGCTAGATGAACTTTCCACGGATTGCGTTTCCATTCATGACAATTAAGGGAAAGAGATGTCTTCTGTTTTACTTTTTAAAGAGAAAAAGAAGAGCATGAATTTAAGAAAGGTTCTTCATCAATTTGAGATAGAAAACCTTACCAGTGCAACACCCAGAATTTGCGGGAATGTGTATGATGAGCAGCCAGCTGGAGTGAGTCGTATTGTTGCATATGGTGTCTGAAACCATGCCTTCTCACTTGCCCAAACGATATCACATAGTGGTAAAATAGAAGCTCCTAGCCCAAGTGCAGGGCCGTTGATAGCAACCACAATTGGCTTCTTAAATTGAATAAAAGCTTTTACAAAATCCCTAAAATAAAAAATAAAAGGAGGACCTTGAATACAGAAGTAACACTTAGATAAATACCCAAGCTTAAAGTACTTAATCTGAAAACAAATTAGAACCATAGATGAACACAATAAAAGCCATGGCCCAGTTTTGTGAGGTCAGATTTGCAAGATACTTTCTAGTTTTCACATGGAAGATTTTGCTCATATTTAGTTAACCTGAGATATTTAATACTTTTGTGTATGTTGTATATGAACTGAGTAATTGGAGTGCACTGACCGTTGTACTTTTTGCAGAATGGTTTGGTTCAGATTAATTTTACTTCTGGACCAGTAACTTATGACTTTGTATACATAGAGCTTCTCAGTTTGCTCCACAATGGCTAGTCTGGTTTCTGACAATTTGGTTTGGCTAACTTGACAAACATATTATAGTGTGAAAGACAGAAAACTCATAGGGGGATTGTTGAATATTTATTCTTTTCAAAGAGTCCTCTTTAGATCGACTACTTGTCCAAAGGTTACTGCAAGTCCCATCAATGGACTGGGAGATAGTAAATGTTCATGGCACATAAGTAGAGAGAACAAGAACCCCAAAGGGGAGAAAAGGGAATGTTTTAACAGGGAAAGAATTAGGTGAGTGATCTGTTGGGTCTTCATTGCAAATGTCTTTGGCAAAGTCATAACAAAGTAGATGCCCTTGCCTGCCTACAACAGCAAATGTGAAGTGATGGGAAACAATGGGGAAGTAAACATGATCACAGATTCATCTGGATGAATGAACTAGAACATGGTAAATTCTGTGCAATGAGGAGATATTTTAAATGTCACCTACCAGTGACTGTGAAAGACATCTGTTGAATGGAACGGCCTATACACCAATTAGGAAAAAGTGTGAGTGTAATTGCGGGCCAATTATGGGCTCCAGCAACTCAGTGCACAGCAGGTATATGGAGGCAAACAAGATTGCTTTAGAAGAGAGACATGGATAAATCAAATTCAAAACAAAAAGAGGAGATACTGTTCCTGCCCTGGGTATTAGATCAGGAGTGCATCTTTGCTGACAGATTTTAGGAAAGAACATTTTGTCAGATGGCCCTTTGATGAGTTGCAGCTTTCCCACTGAGGTCAAGAAGACCTAGACTTCTGTATCTGAGGACAGGAGGTGTGCCCTGAGGGTTAGAGTACTGATTTGCAAAAAAATGTAAAAATACTCAAGATAAGTATTTTATTGGACTGAAATGCAAGGGCATTTGCTGTATTTAAAATGAAGAGTCTGAGGTGACACAGCATTAAATGTCCCATGAATGAGCTCAGTTTTTTCAGGCTCTCTAGTGAGGAGTTGATTTTTGACCATGAGAAAATAGACTTGTGGGGGAATTGATGCAGCTCTGTTCACATGGTCAATAACAAACCAGAAGATCAGCAGCAAGACAAAGAGAGTGAAATAAGGAACATCCCATTTGTCTGTTTAAGACCATTTCTTTCTAGAGGATATCAGGGTTAAGGAGAGTTTTTGTTCATTTTTGCTTGCAGAAGAAATGTTGTTCCCTTATCCTGTTATTTCTTCATTTTATTTTATTTTTTTATGGTTGAGTAATGACTGTGAATCACAGCACCTGACTAACTGCAGAATTTTGAGAACCTAAGTAGTTAAGCAAGTAAACCTTCCAAGCAGGACTACAGATGGAAACAGGGATGTGACAAATGACAGGTACAAAGAACAAAGTATGGATAAATGATGGCAGTAGATCTGAGGACCATGGGGAGGCAGAAGAAAACAGCGTAGTGGAGAAAAGCAGGAAGCATGTGGTGATAAATGGAACCGAAAGTGAATATGGAAAACCAATAAGGGATTGGAGAGGAAATGGTCAGATGATGGGGAGGAAGAACAAAACAGAACACATTAATGGAGGGGAAGGGCTGAAGGAAATACAGAATCTTCATATGAGTAAGCACAGAAAGGAGGACATGGAGATGAGGAGACAGTGGAACAGAACAGTGAGAAGACACAATAAGCCTCTGTCACGAGGGAAGAATGGGAAGCACAGAGGACAGGAGGGAAGGGTGGGAAGCAAAGAGGATGGTACAATGGACGGGTATGGAACATGGCACCTGTATGATGGAACCTGTAAGGCTCATAAGTACGTCAAAGTCTATAAAGAAATTGAGCAAGTAAAGTCGTCCTTTGTTTTCTTCTGAGCACACCCAGAGTTTTATATATCAGGTGACACAACGATGCCCAACTGATGATGTGACACTGATGATGGGAATACCTTCCAGTGAGTTGTTTGATTGCAGGGCTCTGTAGGCCACATATGCACAGCTGCAGTGCAGTCTGTCTGTCAGTCTGCCTTTTCCCTGCTTCAGGAGTGCAATACCAGACACATGTCTGGATGATGGCCGCTCAGGCTGATGGATCTGTGTTCAGTACCTGGAGAGAAGCTACAGTGCCACACATCTGTGAGTTGCAAGTCCCAAAGGCAGTGGATGAGGATGGAGGCCAAATGAATAAATCATTCATTTGAAATGAGAGTTGATGGGTCTTTAAAGTTCGGTTTTAACTGGTGGTCAGTATAGGAGATCCAAACTTTAGAAAGTAGAAACACATGATGATCAAGATTCTAATTTCACTCTGATACAAGTCTAACTTGATGTAAAGCAGTGAGGGCAGAGATTCATTAATGTGTTTTAGGACATACTAACCACTGAAAGAGCAAAGTGTACATTTTCTTCTACCCTTATTACAGTATATTTTCCATGAGTTGAGTCCTTTGTTCACAGAAAGCACAGAGAGTGCTAAATGGAAAACGTAGCGTATTGTTTCCAGAAGTACAATAAAAATCCATTTCCAGTGGGCCTGAAGCCGACATTCTTGACAAGGAGCAGTACATTGTACCAGAACTGCAAGTGTTCTTTGAGTCCAGGGATGGAAATAATGAGAGTCATAGGCTGGCTTATACTCATTTAAATGTTGAATTGATAACTGTATTTTAAATGTGTGTAGATAAACATATAAGTATTTAACAATGCCTATCTACACAATATTTACATGAATAATATTAAATTTATGTCTTATAATGGAGTTTAAGTGTGCTTGTGTTTTCAAACAAGAATAGTGATTTTCTTCCCTCATGTGTTTTTCTTTTTTTAATCAAAATTAGGATGTGCCCTTCAAAGGGTTTTTCTTTTTTTTAAATATCACTATGTGATATTCAAGCATAGCTATGGTCTTAAAAACATGTCACATTTTATTATATTTAAGAAGTACACTTTAAATTCTTCCAAAATAATTACTACTTTGAGAATTTGAAAAGTACTGAACTGAGAATACAAACTGATTTGCAGTAATTGTATCCAAGATAATTGGTGGTTAATACATGTACTGTAATAACTAAACCTGATCTTATCTTACACTAATATAACCAAAATATAAATCTGTTGTAGAACAACTTCTTTAATATTCCTTCATAGAATTGTGGCATAAAGTTTCAAAGCTCTCAGAAGAATAATTTTTATTTGTAGGAAGTGGGGGGAGGACAGGAGGATGGGGAGGACCAAACCCTTTCCTGGTACAGACTGGTGATATACCACTGGCTGTAGTGGAGTAATGTTGATTTATACTGGAAGATCTGCCAATTATTTATAAGGTATGCCTTGTGGATAATGGAAATATTTGGTGATGTATTGTGCTGATTGATTTGTGGACTGCATGTCATAAATCCGGGATTTCTATTAAGGTGATGTGATATATATGAGGAAAGTCACATTTTAGTTATGAAAATAAAACTACATTTACATACATATTAAGTAATTTAAATTTAAGAAAAAGAGTGGATACCCTTCTAGTAGGCTCTGAAATAGAGCAGCAGATTGTTATTGCAACAGAGTATGAGTAAGCCATGGATCCCCATTTTGTACTGAAATTCATTAAAATTATGAACAGTAAACCAAGTAAAATATCTGCTTTTCAGGAACCCCTTTAGAACATGAAGCAATAAATGATTTGGAAAAATAACAACAAAGTTGTATTTGAATTTGCAGGAATGATTTGAAATATTAAATACAGAGAAGTGGAATACAATAAATCCCTGTGGATATTAGCACTGGAATAAATGTGCTTTTTCTAATAAGGAAAGGTCCAAGGTTCCTTTTACTAACCAAATTTGTAGGAGTGTAATTAGAATGCAATCAACACTTAAATATACAACATTTTTGGACCTGATAAATACCTTTATAATCACACACTGCATTTCATAATTTAGAGATCATAGGTAAGCTTGGGTCACCTTATAGCTTCTGCAATCCTAGTGCTTTCCTTTCTTCTGTCATTGGATAACCTGCCAATTAAATATGAGTAATCTAGGCCACTACAGAATACACTTCCCACTGCGCTGAGAAGTAAGAGTTTACTGTCATCAGCTGATGCATTGCACAATGCTCTCCGAACTTCCTTCATGATCTGTGGATAAAGAAAAGTAAACAATTCGACATGCATGCCGTTGCAATATCATTTCCCTAGTTTTACAAACCTTACTGATTTTGAGAGACTTACATTTTGGGCACTATTAATACTTACATCGATTGTATATATTAATAAAATTTAATATACTTAGAAAGATAACACTGAGAGTTTTATATTTGGAAGTGCTTTGTAGATGCTTCTTGAGTCAGAGCTTTTAGAACTTGGCTGTTCTTTTATTATTCTATGGGAAATTCTAGCTAGCTTATGCTATTTGATTGCAATTTAATAGCTTCAAATATCAGGTTTTTATTTTCATTGTGTACATTCAGTGTACATCACTGTATCCTCAGTAACACAGTTATGACAGCAATAGCCTATTAACCTCAACAGGTTGTAAGCAAAATCTATAAACCCCAGTTTTACAGTTTTTCAACTACTTTGTTTTATGACTTGAACCACAGCAAGGTAAAGGTAGGACATCATATACATCCACAGGTCAAATACATTATTCAGTCTTCTGTGGTCAGTGATACTGTTGAAGTCTAGAAAAGTTAGAGAAAAAAGCTGCTAAGTAGCCTTTTATTAAGAACCCTTTGTTTTGTGAGACCAAGCCGTGCAGTGCTACCTGCCTGCTTTCCATATGTGTTTGCATAAAAATGATTTTAACTGGCTGCTGAGAGCGGGACACGAGAAAGCAGGTGGTGAACTCTGAGATGCTTCACTTTCACAAGTGCACTTCAGAACATTTGTATGTGACAGTGGGTGGATGTGAAGTAATTAAAAGAATCAGAATTTGGAAGCGTATTTGAAATTCTTGTGCAGGTACAAAAATATCAATCAAGTGATTTTACAAGTGCTGTTTATTCTCAGAGGCGAACTCAGGCCTCAGTGGGTAAAAACATAGCAAGCCTGCACATTTTGTAAAGGGGAAACAAAGGAAAAAAAATCTCTAAGACCTCTGTTCAAAGTTAAAAGGAAACTTTAGAAGGTGGTAGGTGTTCAAAAAGATAGAGTATTAGAGTTCAAAAAGATACATATTTTATTTTCCTAATTCCATAGGAATGAATGATTGTCCTCTTAGTTTATTTTAAACATTCTGAAAATTTGCTCTTTCTTAGGGAGGATGTATAAATATTATCTGTGAATACCAGTCAAACATTTTTATATACAATGAGGAGTGTTGCTTTGAATATGATGCCATGATAGGAGACTCCATTTCTTTACTGTTCCTCTTCCTCCAGTGATATTTGCGTATGTACCATCTCTTTGATGTTACCACTGCTATCCTTCAAACACATTGTTACCATTGCAAAACTGTCTCTTTTTTATCTTTGGCTTCATTGATTTGGATGGCTGAAGCCATCTAAAAGTACACCAAACTTTTGAGCAGAGGTTGTACTACTTGTAGGAAAAAACAACATTCTGCTATCACTGTTTTTTCAATGATTCGGAGAGGGTGATATTAAAGGTTTGTTATTAGGAACTGATTTCTTGGATATATTTGAAAATTGGAAGGTTTTGACAGTATTTTGGATAGTATTTTTGAGCAGGAGCAGAAATACAGTTCCACTGCTCCACTGGTTTCCAGGAAAAGAAAACAGTATCAGAAACCAGGAAACCATAATGTATTGGTGTTTTCAGGCTCTAAAAAGTTATTTTTTTAAAATATGTTTAAGTTTGTCATTAACTTTATCATCACAAAGTGCTCAAAAGCTCACTGGAATACACCAATGCCAGCGAAGTCAATTCTCGCTCCCTTGATTTACGAAATGATTCCTTTGCTGGTGCAGTCCAGATTCACCTGGTCACCTTGTCACTCAGCCTGGTTATAGCCAACTGCTGTCCACTGTTGCTTCTGAATGCCCTGGCATCATGGCTTTCCTTCATTCATTATCTGGGGATATCCATGTTTCTCTACAGTTGTTTTTATGGTTATAGGAAAGCTTCTAACAGTAAAATAAAGACAAAAAATATCTGTAGTGTTGCAGAACTGTCTATTAAACTGCAGTATTGTAAAGTAAATATAATCTTAGTTCAGAACTGCTGTCTGTTTTTCAGCACAATTTTCCATTTAACATGGTAGTGAATTCAGTTTGTAAATACAGAGCTACGTGCCTTTAGTTCCTTTTGTCAGATTCCACATTCTTTTTCTCTCTTCACAGTCCATAAACCGTCCTGCATTTTGGTATAACTATGGCATTTGTCCAATTAATTTTTACTTTCCTTAGCATATCAGATCTATTATTATTATTTTCAGGGCTCCATAGTGGTATTCTCCAGTTCTGTGCTTTTTTTAATTGGTCTTTTTGTTAATTTTCAGTTGTGGGGACAGTATTTCTATTAGAATGCATGTGAGTAAAATTTCTGAGGAAGTATTTACAAAACAGTAGGAGCCAGTTCCTTAGCTTATGATAATCTATCAAATTTTAAATATAGACCAGGCCTAGTGCTCCAGTTACTGTTTTATTGAGACCCAAACATATAATAATCACTTTCTTACTTATTTTTTTTAATCCTGCCAAGAAAATAAGCTGGTTAGTTCTTTAACATAACATCTTAAATTGCAAAGTAAACATGAAATGTTTATAAACTTCATTAAACTTCCAAGAGCTTTATTTTCATGCCTTTCACTGGTTATCGGAAATTTTAAAAGGCATTTTGTGCCCTTTGCTTTCAATATATTTTCAATATATTAAGGGGAACTTATCACTGTAATTGCACAAACTATCTTGCACGGAAATCTCTTCTTCATATAAACAGAAATACTAATTTAAAATGTTAACTTCTCCAAATCTCTTAAGGAGTCACTGTTGATATTCTTAAAGGTACATATTCTGTAAATGTTACAGTAAAGCGAAGTTTTGAAGCCATTCAGTTGTTCTTAGAACCTCTCCACACTTGTACCTTTTTACATAAATACACTTTTTTTTTTTACTAACTCTTTATACAGATTCTGAGACCTTTCTGTTTGATAAATGAAGGACTGAGGAACCTATATGGCTGGTTTCAGGCCTAAGTACTGGCCAAAAAGCCAATTTGTCTTCGTATGACAGCAAAAATATATTGATAACTGATAACAGTCAACTTACATCTGCTTTTTTTTTTCATTAGTAAGGACAGTGAAGGCAAACCAGTGCTCCAAAATGCACCTGGTACAACTTCAAACCCTGTAATTTTTGTGACTGGAAATTTGAACCCTGATTCTTTTCTTTTCTATGAGAAGTGTCCTTGAGGTAGTTCTGTCAGTCTTCAATGGAAACACTAGCTGCTTAGGGTATGTTTTACTTTTAATTCAGGAGGATATTAACTCCTATTAATATAAACTAAAGACAGTGGATAGATCCATTTAATCTTAGGTTTAAACCAGAATTTGGATCCTTGCAATGTGCTGAGTTAAAGCAGCAACATCATCAATGGAGAAAGAACTTCAGAAGCAGCAAAAGACCCACAAGAGAAAAATGCCCTAATGGAATTTATAATGATGAAATATTTTACATATCTATTTTAAAAATTAATTTTAAAAGTAGCAAGCCTAAGCCAATGGAATATAAACAAGCCATGCTCTTTCATGACACTGGCTTGGAAGTTTTATAGTGTCTTGAAAAGAGAAAGAATTTCTGTAGTGCCCTGAATGTTTTTGTAGAAAAAACCTCAATTACTAGCGTGGCACTGAGCCAACTTCGATCAGGGCAAATGCTACTGGAAGGAGCATCGGCACATTCCATGCTAAAATCACCTGCACAAAGCCACAGGTGTGATGTGGTTACCAAAAGCACATGATGAAGATTCAGGTAGAACTCTCTGTTTTTTTATATAGATATTTTGTTAAATTGGAATAAATAGCAGAGGCCAATGGTTGAAGAAAACTATTACATTTCATCCTAAGATTAAGATAAAGCACAAAGGGAAGCAGGGCTGTTTAAGGGTAGAGTGGCTTTGTATAAGCTTAATTTTTTTATGATTGTGGGCAGTGCACACCTCTTCTTTTTTTCCTAACATAGATGGCCAAGAATAAGCAGACCACACCAAGCAGTCCCGTTCTGAGTAATTTAATCATTTACTATTTGGCAAACATAATTTACTGCATGTCTAATAAAATTTGAAGTTAGCATTTATTTTGACAAAATGAAACCCACTTTCTTAATTTTGTAGGAATCTTGTGTTTGTATTTCTATTCATTGGTGATAAAAGGCATCAGAACTGAACATACTGTAAATGTCCTTAAAATACCCTGTCAGTTTGTCTCACCTATGGCTATGGGTGACAAACTGCAAGGACAAGGCATTGAACATATTCCTCTTAAATTCCTTGGATTTTTGCTGTAATTGCCAGCAAGGATGTGGAAACTGCCAATACTAGAGGTTCTGGATTTTGTGGTGTGAAAGATCATGAGCTGCAGCCTGGACCAAGGCCAAAGAAGTCATTTCATGTTTGCCAGCAAGCAGCCTTCAGAGGGCAAGAGCTTTCAATTGCTCTCAGCCTGGATGAGTTTTAAACAGACAATCTCAATTTGGAGAACTCATTACCTTGATTAATTCCTCACCATCCAGACCCTGGTCAGTAATACAGTTTTCCAAAATATATTTCCTAGTTTTCAAGTGAGTTTCAATAAAGGTTCTGGAAATAGTCTATGCTGGTGATGCAGGACTATTATAAGCTTAGCACTTATTCTTCCACAGAGGTGGGATCCTGGCATATTGGAAAATTTCAAAGAATCAAATGGATTGGTTTGGCAGACCTGAAGAGCCTGAATTAATTCACTGGTTAGAGCATTTGAACACTGCTGATGTGGAACAGCATGGCCAGCAGCAACAAGGTGTCAGTTCAGCCTGAACGTAGTAAGTCCTTGATTTCATACTTTTTCAGGCACTTGAGCTCTTCGTTTTAATTACCTGCAGTGCCAATTAGTGGTAATTAATGCGTAGATGGAATGATGGATTTGATGGTCTAATGTGTTTTAAGCAATAAGTATTAAAAGCAGTTGTTTGGTGTTCTGTTTTAGTTACCAAGACAGTCCTTTTCAATATTATGTAGTTTGGAATCTAGGAATGATAAATATATGTCCATGTGTAGGTGTGCATTTGAGAAGGGGAATCAAATTTAGGGCACATCATACCTGCCAGTGGTTTTATCTGAAGCTCATTGTAAGTAATTAATTTCAAAGTTACTCAGTTTCTTATTGAATAAAATAGTTCCTTAAAGCTACAATCTACTTCTCCCTCGGATGGTGCTCAAACTGATATTTCATATACTCTTATCTTGAAGTTACTGTATAAGACAGAGCTGCACTGGCATGTCTGGAGGGCAGAAAGGAGAGATCAGCCACATTGCAAGCAGCTCGTGAAGGAAATCTGCCTGCAGAATGCTCAGACAGGCAAAACTGGTGCTGGGAGGCAGCTCCTGTTGTTTCCTCTCTGATCTATGCTAGCCCCTTTCCATCAGGCCATTACTGCCTGTGTGGAACAGGGCTCAAGCATGTTCTCTGCTCTCCAGGACGTGCACCCTGATGCATGCATTTATTGACACCCTTTTTGTTCTGACATGGCAATGATATACCAGGGCATCGCTACCCACTATGCTGGGATCACAGGGAAGGGAAGGAAAAGGTTCCCAGTGACCCATGTATGTGATCGAGTAGCACAAGCTACAAGTCCAAGTCTGATCTTAACTGTATAATATTTGGAACAGGGGAATTAATTGATATCATGTATATGTTGTACGACTTTATGCAATTCAGCTGAGAATAGAGCCCCTAATTGGTTGAGATTTCATGAATAAGGACTTACAGTGTGAATCAGAGAAAAAGCAATTAGGAATTGAGATACACTTTTAGAATTACTGTCTCAGGATATAACCTGAAATTCTCCATATGCAACAACTGGAGCACTATTTCAATTAATAAAATGAAAGAGACCAGATTTCTCCTAAGGATAGTTAAGTATCAGTAACTTCAACATGTGAAAAACTGTTTCACACAACTCCAGGCTGGAAATACTGATTTTGCCACTTCTTTCTTTACTTCTAATTTTCAGTTTCAAACACATAAATGAAAAATTAATTTCCACTGAATTCTTTTTGATAGGAATCCCAAGAATGAAAAAGTTAGATATATCTGAACTTCATACTTTTTTTCTAAGATAATCAATTAGGAAAAAATACATAAAATCCAGGTCAAGTGCAGTGTTTCCAAGATAGCCCAGGTATTAGGATGGCTTTCTTTGGCTTTTATGACTACATTGCTTACCTCTGGGGTCAGTGCATTGTTATCTGAAGTCTGACTCGACAGCAAAATATGTGTGAAACCATCTTCTTTCCGGACTACAATGTCCCTAAACCGGCAATTACTTTCGTTTTGACGCACGCTGTATCTTAATCTCTTATCGAACACATAATCTTTCTCTCCATCTAGTTTCCTTTTCACAGTGCTGTGTAGATTCAAGCTTCCATTGGCCAGAGAAGAACCTTTTGGATAGAGAGAAGCAAAGCATAATTATGTCTATACCTTCAAAGAAAGGGAGTGATACTCTCTATTCGCTTAAACAAAGATCAGTATTTACAATAGCCTCTACTTGATAAGTTGATAAATATGCCTGGCTAGTCAAATGTGGCCTCAAGCCATTCTTATTATTCTTTATTCCCACGTGCAGTACTTTCTGTTCTCTGATCAGACCACCTCTAGATCCAGTGAACTGTAGCACGCAGGACTGGTGCTCCTAATGGGATCAGTTTTGCTTTGAAGATGAAAGAAATTGCATTATAGTCTTTCATATGAAT
Source organism: Megaceryle maxima (assembly GCA_024605025.1). NCBI lineage: Eukaryota > Metazoa > Chordata > Aves > Coraciiformes > Cerylidae > Megaceryle > Megaceryle maxima. The sequence goes on along the minus strand of JANHGN010023750.1, from coordinate 39,036 downwards.
TTGGGGTGATCATCAAGTTTATAAGAAGATGAATTTGGAAAAACATGACATGACAGATGTAGTCCAAGTCCCATCTTTCAAAGTTACATTTTCTTCCTTTCATGATGACCCAAAAGTCATTATCAGTTTCAAATGACAATCTAAATGCACGCTTGTTGCATGTATCTGTGTGACAGTAAGTTAGGGGAGTTCTTACTAAGCTGACACAATTGGCATTCTCTTCCACGTATCCTTGTGGTTAGAGTTAGAAGTAGCCATTAGCTGTCCTCTTTGTTTTGATCCCAAGTTTCTGGTCATTGCATTTTACAGTAATAGTAATTAGTGACCTTTGACTAACAGGTATGGTATTTATACTGGACTTTGTACAGAGAAAATATTAATGCTGATGCCATTTTGGAGGGTATGCAGCAGGAGGAAAAAAAGGAAACTATGGTAAGAAATGTATAGTTCCTCCTTAAAAACAAATGAAAGCAATAGTATGTCAATTAAAAAAGACAGTTTATTCTGACTTACACTGTGTATGAACTGTAAACTAATACTTTGCTTATGTTTACAGTTCCTTTGTAATAGACAAGATATTGTGATTGGCAATAATGCTGAGCTGGAATGTTGGAAAAAGCTTTACAGGATTTTAATGCAATACTCCTAATTACAGATGTTTCAAGCTACTGCCATTTAAATAACGCAGAGATAGGTTGTTGAGGAACAGACATTAAAGTCACTCTGTTCATTGAAACTGTTTCCAACTCTGTTTTTCTTTAAATAGATACGAGCCCACAATATACCATATTTAAGAAAAGCCAAGAGCGAGCTGAATGAAAACACCTTTGCTTGTTCTGTTCTTTCCTCCTGTCAAAGCTGACCTGTTCCAGCTTCTGGTATCAAATAACCAGGAATTTTTAAAGGGCAGATGACATGAATATTAGAACACAGATATAAATTTTATAGTTTAAATGACGAGTATCCAATTTGGAATTGAATTTAATGGTGAATTCCTAACATTACTCTGTAAGCCCAACTCACTCACCCTCGTTTTGGATTAGCTATGTTTCAACTGGATGTTTATGTAGGTAACTGAACTGTCTGATATCTCACAGTTGGCAGTGGCCTGTGGAATTGTTCACTGTGTGTGAAATGCCTGGATATACACTGCAGTTATGATTATAGAGTGCTTAACAGAATTTAACTAGTGCATCATTTGGCCTCATGATGTGTGTGCATGTGCGTACACATATTTCTACACAAGGAAATGCATGTTTGTTAAGAAGTCTGATATTTCAGTCTATCATAAAAATATTTTTCATTGTTAAATTAAGAGCTCTTATCTAAAGCATCGCCTATATTATACTGAATAGAGGATTTAACTGGTGCAATGCAAACAGAAAAAATTACATTAGATCATCAATTTGAAAAAAAAAATCACTCGAAGCCAGCAGAATCTGAATTTTTTTTTCTTGACAAGGATTATCTATAAATGTAGAAATCACCATGTATTTGAATTTCAAGTATTACAAATAATTTCTTATAGCATGTTTCTTCTTTTTCAGAAGGTTTTGCTACTGCATATATTTTGACATATATTATTACAAACAAAAATCAACTTGTGATTAGTAATTATTAATGGAAAACTAATATCATAGTGAATAATATACTGAAACTAAGTATTTGACTGAAGCAGACTTTAAAATATTGCATTTTATCTATTCAGTCCTTACTACGCTGCTTTACCCAGCAATAAGCTACTAAGATGTTAAAGAGTTAAATCTCTCAAAAAAATGCAAAGGACTCGTAAAATCAGAGGCACAAATGAACACTGAATGGAAGATGTGTCAGGCTGACTGTACTGATTATCTACCTAGTGGTGAAGATTATGCCACATCTATATTAAATGCAAATGGTTAATAGAATAGTAGAAGTTTAATTCACACACATAATCCAGCTCAACAAAAAGCCTCATAGTAATAACTTTACATTTTTATTGTATTCTTATTTGAGTAACATATTCCATTTGTAAAGTAAATATATGTTGTAAGAAATGATAGCTCTTATCACAGTATTTTAACTACCTTCACGCCAGCGGACAGAAATTTAACGAGAGGACGGCAAGATTGAAATTAAATATGAGAGAAAGATAAATGGAAAAGTGTAAATTCCAAGAATGGATGATAAACAGAACTATGCATTTAGTGAGTAAATCATTGCTTCAGCGTATATGGTGCCTCCCTGTAATCTTGTTTAATACAATAAACTGGAGAAAATGATCAGCAAAATCTAAAGAAAACACTCATGTGAAACCAGGCCAGTTTAGCATGTCTGTTGCATGGATTTGATGGAGCTACTGAAGGTTTGCTCTGGAGCCACTAAAGAGCCACATCCAGACTGTCTCTGCACGAGGGTTAATAGTTAGCACCCGCTTAATGCACACAATGGTAACAGTACTTCATGATGTCAAGATGAAAAATGACTGTGACGTAGGAAAACAGAGACATTCTCAAAGCAATCTATACTGCATGTGAAACAAATTAAGGATGTCACAAATTAACTAAGGAAGCCTTAAGTACCTCTAAGTGTGGTTAACTGGCTTAGTGGTATGTGACAGTCTAAGTACAAAAAGAAAACAAAACAGGAGAAAATATTCCTTCTTTTAGTGGGAGTTTAATCTAATTATTACCTTGTTTTTAATCAGCAGTAGAACTTGTGGAATGCCTAAAACCACAGTGCTATTTAGGAGAAGTTTTAATATTTTTAAATGGAATTTAAGATATTCCCAGACCACTGCTGCATCTAATAATCCTTCTCCAAGAATGGCAGTAAAAGATGCTATTTAAGGAGAAAATGCAGGCTTGGCCACTTTCTGCAGTCGTTTGCCAAGTACCATCCCTGAGTGTTGTACAGGAATATGAGAGGATTCATCCTTCTCGTGTCCTTCAGCATTTGCTCATGGACCTTTTCACAGATTTCTCTAATCTCCTTTTGAGCCTGATGATGCTGTCTTTCTCCACAGCTTCCTGTGATAGGAGTTTGAGAAGTTGTGTAGCCACTACACAGAAGAATTTTCTTTCATCTGTGCTTTTACCTGATGCTCTACCAGTTTCAGTGAGTGGTCCCTATTTCTGTTATTGAGGGATTTAGTGAACGACAGTTCTGCATTCCTCACTCTTCCCAATAGCCTTTCTCTGTCTCCTTTCTGTCTTTGTTGTGGGTGATGGTTAATACTGTACACACTTAAAAACAGTGTTCTGCTGATAATTCTCTAATAATTTCACACTTCCCCAGCTAAGGGAGCATCTGTAAGATATCTAAAGCAACACATTTTGATCCAAACTGAGAAAGCAAGCATATTTGGTTGTCTTTTACTGCCACTATTGCTCCAGAATAAATAAAACAGAACAAGCTAAACAAACAAGAGGAAGCACTGACTGACTTCATAGAGAGTATTTAAATTAAGGGCACCATGAGACTACAAAGATTTTTGTAATGGGGATAAACAGTGGCTAGTGATACATGACAAGCAAAACTTCATCAGCAGATGGTACAGAAGGAGTGATGTAGGAAAAGGAAAGAAAATTCAAAGGGGATGTTTTTTGATGCTGTCAAGAAACTTGACAAAACAATCACTCTCAATGACAGTATTTGGAGAGAAACAGAAATGTCTTAACAGAAGACAACAAGTATCATCAGAAAGAATGGTATTGTTAGCTCCTGGGATCATCTGTGGATGTTCTCACACAGAGTTTTTCAACATTTTCCAATTTGCAGACCCTTAATTAACTGTCAGTAATGATGACTGTACTCTCCTTATGACAGGATGTGTAGAAGGTAGAAGTTTTGGTAAGGAAGGTCTTCAGCAAGGACCTTCAGCAAGGTTCCAGGCCTCCTCTAGGGTGCATGTATGATTTTGAGCATACATCTGTATAGAGTCATCTTTCTGGGGTATATAGTTTACTGGTGAGAGTTTTATCTATAGGTTGAGCAGAAAACACTTGCACCAAGGATGATGTATACACAAAACCAAACACAGACTGGTGGAATCCCATTCAAGGAGTCATCAAAAACTAGTTTTCAAATAGGTATTATTTGTTTCAACAGAAATGGCATACCACCAACAAGCAAAATAGGTACCTTCTGATTGGTTATAGTTTGTAAGTTACTAATTATATTGCTTGGTTCAATACACTGGTATTTAAACATTAATATAATATGAAAGACTGCTGGTTCAAGTTGATGGGTTTTTGAGGCCTTCAGCACAGTCCAAGCTGGTAGCAGAGCTGGACCTATAGCAGGGTTTAAAATTGCAGGGAATTTTTGATTTTTCTGAATCTAGGCTTCAGCTCAACCCTAACTTAAAAGTTCTATATACATTTCTCTATGCATTCTTACACTTAGCTGTGAAATGAGTCTGACATTTATCTGTCCTCCATGTAAACAATCTCAAAGCTGACACAAATGTCTACTTCATCAAATTCTGCATGGGGCTGCCTGGGAGCCACAGTTTCTGGGAGCCAAACCCAGATCCTCCAGGCTCCCTCTCTGTTCTACATATAGTGGCTGGGAGCCCCGCGAGTGCTGATGGGGCACGCCGGGCTTTCAACTTCCAGACTCTGTGGCAGGCTGCCTGAAACCACTGGCAGAGCTGGCTGCCTCAAAGCTGAACAGGGGAGTCCTGCCAAGCAGACTGACACATTGCTCCTAGTCTCAAGGGACAAAGCCTTGGGACCTTGGCTCAGATTTGGAGATAGTTTTGAAACCCAAGATGTTTGGAACAAAACTTTTGTTATTCAACAAATGGGCATTTTTCTCTGAAACTTTCTTCATTTGTAATTTCTAAAATTTCAGACCAGTTTTAGTGTGACGTTTATCCCGATTAAAATGAGTTTGTGATACTAACAGGACACGTGGCAGAATTACACTGGCATCTTCTGTGCTTTCTCCCTGCAAGTGTGAATACTGAGGGATTTCAGTAAATTGTTGGACTTGTTGCAGAGTAGTGCAAGTTTCTTTGATTTGACATTTTAAATGATGCAAAATCCTGTATTGGGAAATGTGACTTCTCTCAAGCTTGTAGGGTAGTAACAGAAAAAAATGCTAGAATTTTTGTTATGACCCTTCATCAGCAGTTTCTGTCTACTCTTACTTTGTAGTTCTATCTCTCCATAGTTTTCTCCACTGTGCGTGTGCTGGGTATCACAAAACAAGACTGGAGGGATTTCTGACTTTGGGAGTGATGCCAAGTAAGAGATTTTCAGGCAAGAATCAGGTAGAGATTTAAGATCTCCTGCTTTTGAGAGGGAGGGCAGAATGCAAGGAAGAAAGGAGAGCAAAATACAGGGTAGAAGTGATGGATTTGGATAATGCAAAAACCATCATAAAGAAGTGTTTTACTGGAGCTGCACACATCAGCTGTTCGGCCAAGAGCCCTCTGTGCGTGGCAGAACACCTGGCTGCTTAGGCAAAGCAGCTTTCTACTGAAATAGAGCTCTCTTACAGGGATTATTCAAACAGGGGCTGGTGGATGCCATTCATTAGCTCCTGTGGGGACAAATGAAAGGCTCATTTGACCTTACAGTGGCCCTTTAGTTCTTCGTTTAAAAAATAGCATTTTAAAATATGGAAATTAATGCATTTTAAAGATGCATTTTGTGTCAGAACTTCCCCACTGAATCACATAAAGCAAATCATTAAAAAACTTCATTAGAAACAGTAAGAAAGCAAAGAAAAATATCTTCATACACATCTGCAATTAGATATGCAAGTCTTCTTGAAGAAGCAAGTGACTTTTTAAGAAGTCTCATATGAGCTCAAACTCATCAAAATAAAAAAAAACCCTGCACGCTCAAAGTGTCATTAACATCTTCTGGGCTATTTATGCATTTAAAACTGACCATACATTCTGCTGGTTTAGGAGTCTTTAACAAGACACTTGATGCCTGAAATGAAAGATCCCAGTAGTTTTAGGATATAAGCAGTAACACCAGGCAAGGTCAGTTCTACTTCCAAAACCAAGTAGCATTTGCTAGGTTGCCAGTAGGGTGGAAAATGGAAAGTGGGGTGATATAACTTACATTAACTTTTGAAAAGTTTTTTGGCAGGGCAATTCACAAGAAGCTGTTAAGGAAATGAGTGCTATCATGGGCTATTGAAAGTAGCTAATAAAAATAAATAATTGGAGCAAATGGTTGCTTTTCATCATGTCAATTGATTAGTAGTTGGCTGTCCCAGGGACCTGCAGAAGGATTAGTTTATTTAATGTACTGGGAATGTAATGGGAAGAGAAGTGTAAGAGGAAAATTTGAAGGGAATACAAAATAAAGACAGTAAAAACAAGGAAAGATTCTGAAGAGCTTCACTGAGTCATAAGAAAAAGGCGAATTGGCAACAGTAAAGCAGATTAAGTGCATAATGAAAAGGATCATACATATAGCTGTGTTCTAAATTAACTGTAACCAGCAAGGAAAAAAAAAACCTAAGAGCAACTGTGTATCACTTAATGAAAACTTTTATGCAGTGTGTAACAGCAGAAAAAATAATTCACAAATAGTTGTAGTGCTGTTGTATCAGTAAGCAGTAGGAAATGATTTGGAACAGCTCCTGCTGTTTCTAAAAGGTATTAAAAAAAATCCCACACACCAAAGGCATAAGAGGGTACTGAAAACTACCAAGAATCTGGAAAGAATTCCATATGGTAGGAAGGATGAAAAGGCTGGGGCTGTCTACTAATTGACAGGACATCTTCCACTTAGTCCTTTCATATAAGGACAGGACCTTATTCAATGAAAGTAAAGGTCAAAAAAATCCCAACAAAACCCTCATACTAAAAACATGATAAAATAAAATAAAAAGTGCATCTCATTGTTAACTCCTGGAAATTATTGCCACAAAGCACCATCAAGGCTTTAAATTTGGTAGGGTTTAAAAAAAACAAAGAGATTGCTACATATAGATAATAAGAAGATACTTGGTTGCATTAAGCTGAATAGTATTGATAGAGAACATAAACCTTTTTTCTCTCAGAACTAAGCCAATCAATAACTATGAGCATTAGAAAGACATTTCTCCTATTTTTTCTCATTCATTTCAAGGCTGTTTGTACTTTCCTGTAAAGTATGTCTTGTGACTTCTGATGTATCCAGTCACAGAGACATGGACTTGGCAGTTCTGAGTACTCCTGAATGTGATGAACATTAATACTGAGGAACTTGAATGTTATTCAGCCATGCTTACCAGGATACTTTAGCAAGACTTGTATTAATTCTGTTTCTAAAATAATCCTGATCCTTCTAGACCACTGGGGCTGAGCAAACAAAACTGAGAAGTGATTTGTTACTTGGTGATACACAAAACCAAGGTTGCAGTATCATACATACCTCTGTTGTCATTCCTATTCCCTGCCTTGTCATCATTTCCCCCCAAGGACTTTATACTGCAAAGGGATGTCACAAAGCCCTCACTGCTTCCCATCGCTCCATGGGAAAAGGAAGAAGCCAACTGATAAAGAAATGGTATCATGTATGGGGAAAGAGCATGAAGCTTGTTAATGTGCTTCTCACCACATCACTTGTGTAGCATGACAATGACTTTTCCCCAACTGGACTCTGCAATTTCTGCAGTGAACACCCCCTTTCACCCCCCAAAGCCTGTAGTTTAAATCACATACCAATTCCATTCACAACAGGTGAATCATTACTAACTTCCAACATGCTGGGCAAATTTTGTTCTCCTTCATGATCATTTAAATCCATGTTTTGCTGTTGTGAGCCATTCCCAAAGTGTCTAGAATCTTTTTCATGACTACCATCTCCATTCTGCAGACCATTGTGTGGCTTTTTCAGTGGCATGATCTGTAAACCGCTGGGAGTAGTTCGGTAAGTCACAGTTTTAGCAGCCCTGTCATTAGCGGATGCTGGCTTTGCTGCATATCCTCTTTTCTGTTTTTGAAGAGATGGATTAATTCTCTTCCTTTTGTGTGTTGACCCTTTAGACTTCCCAGATTCAGAAGGTCTATGTGATATTTTCTCAAGAGATGACCCTCGGCTTTCCCGTAAAAATTTTGGAGCGCTGGCCTGTTTCCCATGTCTTGATCGCTTTTCTCTAGTAACATGTAGTCCATTGAACTCATCAATAAATTCCTCACAGTGTAGTAGATGATGTTCAGGTTCCCAGGTGTCTTCATTGCTTCCATAGCCTTTCCACCTGATTAGATATTCCCATTTGCCCTTCTTGTTCTTCCGTTTGTCTACAATCCTCTCCACCTAAAAGGAAAAAAAAAACCCAACAAAATATCATATTAGAAAGAAAAGTTTGGTCATGAAATTTTGTTCTTCATTTACAGCTAGGAAGGCCTCCCTGACAAAGGCACTTTAGTATTCAAGAGATTCTCCTAAAATATGGTGCCTAAAATATGAACTGACTCTGACATGAAAGCCTACTCAGACTAGCCAAAATGTAGCAACCTATTTTACAGATTTTAATATTTCCATTGGTTCCTATATAGACCATGCTGACTGCTGATCAGAACCTACTTGGTGTGTGTATAAACTGCTTCACATAATGTTTAGGAATCTGCATTACATTTTTCTATTGGACAAAGAATTCCCATGAAGTAATCTGGCAATACAGGAGAGGAATGCAGCAGCCCCAGAGGTATTTTGACAACAAGGCCATTTCTTCCTCTGAAAACATTAAGAAGAGACATAAACACATGATCACATCTGATCTGGGAATCTGTACTAGCCACAATGTCAAACCTGAAGGTCATTAATGACAGCATGATTTCTTTTAAAATCTGCTTGTAAAGTGAGACTATGACTGTTACATTTCTCAGCTACCTCGTTTGAAAGAGCTCAATAAAGCACCTTTTCCTCTACTGTCAGCCATCCACATGGATTATGTCCCTATAAACATCCCCATACTTCTTTGTGTCTTGAAACTTACCTTGAACAGAGAACTGATTATAACGAATGACCATATTCTACACCAAACATCTTATATGCAGTAGTGTACATCCACTTTGCTACTTCCAACTTACAGAAAGTTGTATTTTTAATGAATGTAATATCTGAGTAAATACACAACACCTCTGAGTGCACCAACTAAAAAAGAAAAAAGCAAATGAAAAGGTATAAAGACAGGATTCTTGCACAGGAGTATTGAATTTCATGAACCTATGTTAGAGAATGTCAGTTTAAGGAACATTCCAGCACCAAGGGATAAGGGACTATATTGGGACTGCAAGCTGAATGTGAATTAACCGTATCGTGCTGTTGTGGCAAACAGATGGTACAACTGAAGAGATCTTTGTGCTGTCTCAGCTCTGGCAAGATCTCAACTAGAGGGAGAGTGCATATGAAAACCCAAGCACAGTTAGTGGACAGCAAGTCATGGGTTTAAATTTATATCAATTCATTAGGTAGTATCAAGTCAATGGTAGTAAGAATGGTCGTAAGAATGAAGGATTAGAATAGGTACTGTGGGGAAGGTATGAAGGGATTTGAGAACAGTCTGTGTTAGACAAATGTCATTACCGGAAAACTGGGTTATGATGAGAAGTCTCTCCCAGGTTTTACTTTCTGATTCTTTAATTTATAACTTTTTTTAAAAATGTGGCTTATGCATGATAAAGATGCCACTAATGAGAAAAAAAGTATCATTAACCAAAAGAACTATTGTTAATTTAGAAAAATAAATAAATGGATAGCCAATGTAATAGCTTTCATTGCTCTTCAAAGAAAAATCATTTCATGTGAAGAACAACAGTGGAATCTGTACAGAGAATTTAACCTTGAGAAGGGCAATCCCAGTAGGGTAAGTAATTGTTCTTTGTAGGTCCCCTGTTAGAGTAAACCAATGGATTAATTCTGTCTGTTCACCGGCTGGAACTGTACATTCAGAGAAATCTTGGTGGGTTCCCCAAAGGAGTCTAAATGTAATTAGCAACTAAACATTATACTTCTATCTCAATTCATTTACATGGGAGCTCTGCATTAATATATCTGTGTCTGAGTCATAGTGGACAGCTTTCCTCCATCTCTAGGGCACTCAACTGCAGCGTCCCAAACAGCTCATTCCTGTGCTCTGTCTTATCAAGTATCTGCACAGAACCACCTCGGAAGCAATGCAAGGCATCCTCTTTACTCTCAGTTTAGCACAGTCCCCTTCAGAATTGCTCAGTGTGGCAAAACAATTAGCTGAAGCTCAGCCTAGGATGGTTTCAGATCCTTTGTCTGAAAAGAGGGGAAAGTCCTCACAAAAAAATAAAATGAACTAGCTTTTTTTTTTGTCCTCATTTGGGATGTGTGGCTTTCAACTGTCAAACTAATAGAATTATTACGATCTTGTTGACTTTACAGAGAGCAGCTGTCCAAATTATCCCTGGCTTTAAAATACTTCTCATCCTCCTATCTGGGACTAGTTAGAAAGACTGTACATCAAACCATGGAACCCTGTAGTGGCCTGTGGGTTGTCTGTGGATTTGTTACTTTAATTACTGCAGCTCACTATACCAAGGAGCAAAACGTATATATATACATATATATTTATATCCCAGGGAAAAAATCAAATTGCTGCTAAACTCAGTAGACCACAGCTATCATCACTGTAGACAATTTGGTTTAATGCTATTCTGGCTGCACTACCTAAACAATAACATGCATTCCACTCCCTTTTAAATTCAGGAGTTTGAACTTGGAACAGAAACTCAGTGTCAGATTGATGCTAACTTGGAGTAACTTGTCTTTCTTTTGAAGGATTACACCAGTTGCATTCCCCTACTTGTGAAGGAAGAACCTCACAAAGGACAGACAAATACCTTGCCATTTTCAGAATCACATACAAAACCCATCTCTTTAACCTCATCTTTTTCACTCATGCACGTATCTTTAACTACACCGACTTCTCATTTTCATGTTGTTGCTCTACTACAAGGAGGAGAGGTGAAGGGAGGAGGTTTCATGGAGAGTGTTTTTTAATATGGAAAGCACTCAAGGATTTTGGTGATGAGACATTATGAATTTCAATTAAAAGGATAAAAGGAGAAAACATGAGTGGTCTTTGTTCCCAGGAAATATAATACTGGCAATGGAGAATGTGATTAACCAGTTCAACATGTCATCAAGGGAGAATAAGAGTATTTATGAAATTGGGTCAAATTTAATAAATGGTTTCGGAAAAAAAAAAAAAAAACATTCAGAAAGCAAATATATTTGGGAAAGACCAAGCATTTCATTACAGCATTTTCAGAAAAAAAGATCAATTTTCACTTCAAATTTAACTAACAAAATTAAAATAAAGAGGGACTAAGTAAACTGAAGACAAAATGTTTTGTTCCTGGCCAACCCTCTTTTTGGTTTATTGTTTTGTTTGGGAGAAAATGAAGAAAATGTGGGTTGATCCAAAATTAGTTATTTTCTTTGAGTTTTTTGGTTCAGCCACCATAGCCAGTGGCTTGACTAATGATACATAGAACATCTGAGTAGATAATTTGCCTCGTCCTCATTACTGCTTCATTGTTCATTACTGAATGCATTTGAGAGAAGCATGGAACATACTTGACCTCTCAACATGGTCCCTTTTCTTTCTTGGAGCTTTAAGTTCTTCACTGGTATTTATCCCCTTCAGAGTGCCACTGTGTTCCTTCACTGCATACAGTGAAGTACTTCAGTGTAGGCATAAATATCAGGTTTTTACCCATGCCTGGTACTGTCTGTCCCACTTTCCCTTCTATTCACAGTCTACAGTAATAACAAACATCAATGTTTTGGTTTTTTAATGATGTATATTTGTTTTAACAGTTAGTCTATAAAGTAACAATCTTCCTGCATTTATGTAAGGTTACACAAATTCATGTGAGTTTTCTTAGTGAGAAATAATTGTGACAGCTAGTGATTAATAGAAATAATACTTTCATTCCTTCCCTAGAATAAGCGATGCACAGTTTTGAGAATATGCAGAAAATACCTATGGCTTCAATGTCTGATTTTCCATTTTCCCCCTCATTTCTGTCTTTAATGAGAACTGAGTAACATCTTCCCAAAAGTGACCTTGGTAGTTCCAGTTTGTCAAATCCCTGAATTCATGTCAGTTGCTTTGGAAACCTAAGTAGTTGAATTTAATACAAGTGAAATGACCACAAACAAAGTTGGAAGGGGTATCACAGTTCAGAGATACAGGGACATACACTGTTACTTGCCTGGATTCTCTCTCTCCCTGCCCATCCTGGCTAATTATGGATGAATTAAGGTGCTGATATGTTACCATATAAACATGTTTAAAGAGAACAGATAGAATGAGACCATGGCATCTGTATAAATGCAGCTGCAACACATTTTTTAGCTTCCAGCTAGTCCTAAACCTATCTCTATGCACAGCTGCACAAAATAGGATGAAAGTCATAAATAAAAGCCTATAAAAATATGTATTTGTATTCTAAACTTAGCATGAAATAAATAAAAAACACACCAAACTAACCAATTACAGTACAAATAAATGAAGCTTTGTAAACTTAGGGTTGTGATATGGCTATTGAGTGCTTATATATACAGAATACAACACACACATCTTCCTTCACAGAAGAATCACCGTCAAAATCACTGACTTAAAAGCACAGTGTTATTGTCCACTTATTAAAAAATCTAGGCTAAGTTACAAAAGGATAATTCCTACTGAATTATTTCTACAGCTGTAACTGTAAAGTTGGAGCAGAGTAGACTCATGTCACAGTTCCCAGGAGCTCTAAAGAGCATGAATAAAAATCCTAATGCTCCTAGAAAACAGCTTCCGGGAGACCAGTAGAATTCCATAAAGGCTTGGAAGACTGCGTATCTATTTCGTGGTTTCCAAAATAAGTACATGTTACCTCGTCTCCTTGCCATGCATATCTATGTGAACAACTGAAACTGTAATCTGTGATGCTCAGATGGTCTCTGTTACTGTATTGTATTGTACAGAGCAGCAGACTGATTCCATAACATACACTAGAAAAACTTGCTTTTCATTACTATAAATTACAGCACTTGTACTGTTTTATGTGTTTAGTTTTTTTTTTTTTCATTGGAGTTCTTTGTCCCACATTGTGCCTCAGAGTGTTAGAAGGGTATTTGAATGAAGTGCCAAGGAAAGAAAGGCTGTAAGATTTCTGAGAGATAAAGGCCATCTGATTCAACATCTTTGTCTTTTAAAAAATTCATTATTGCCAACTTCCTCCTTTTGGTTACCTCTGCTTTAAGAAAGAATGCATTTCATTAGTTGTAAATCAGCTTGCAACTGTAACTTATATGTGTTTCTCTTGTATTTAATTTCTCAAAATGTGGTATTTGGAGCATTTGTTCCAGATGTATGAAAAAAAATGGCACCGTATCTTCTGCAGCAACCAGCATTCATGTTAGAAAAGTAATAGTGGAAAGGATGCTGGGTCTCTCTTCAGAATCTGACCCACAGTTGAAAACCAGAGTAGAGCCAATCAAGTGCCAGCTATGAAACACCCTCAGTAATAAATTTGTGTAGTTACCTGGAAGGTCAAAATGAAAGCAAAAGGGCTAGACAGTCATGAAAATGAAAGGGAAGACATTCCTCATCTGAATTATTCACAGGCAAAACATCAAATGACATCTTCCCAGGAAATTCAGTGAACACCCTGTTAATGTCAAGACACTGCTTTTTATTCAGATCTTTTTTTCTCTTTTTAAGCCAATGGCTTTAAAATTTTCTACAATCTTCTTACAATCAGCAGAGGTGGTAAACTTGCAAATGAAAACCTGAAAATTCTTTTTCACTGGAAAAAGGCTATTGGCCTCATATTATAAATGGTTACAAACCACTCTGTTAGGTGTATGTGTCCTCCAACACATGCATGTGAAGACTTACGACGGAACAAATGAATGCTGTAAAAAATCCCACTGGTCCCTGTGTGTAAGCCTGCATCTCTGATCTTCCTCTCCTGACAGTAACACTGTAGAGGCTTCCTCCTCCTATATGATTAGATGGTCCAGGTTCATACAGAAAACCAGGCATGTACTGCAGGTTAGTTGTATTTTAAAGTAGTGATGAGGCAATGAAAAATTACTCCTAAAAGACTCTTCTGGACCCAGCCTGTGTAAGTAAACTGTTAGTTACCTTCCCTGGCATCCAGGTACCCTAAAGAAATGGAAAGATAAGCCTCACTCTGTGCTTATGCAAGTAACATAATTTCCTCTTTGAGTAAGGGGTCTTCTGGCAGAAGGAGCTTGCTGTTATTACCAGTTTAGATCAAATGAAGTCCTGACTGATGACCTGCAGAAAACCATCCAACCACAGCTTCCACATAGACTCCTATCTCTACTGACATAGTCCATATTTTCTTGCAAGTCCTACCTTTCTCTGAAATTCAGTCTCACCAGAACTGAAATTCTGGTCTGGTCTCTCAGTTGTTCTTTTGTGGTTTGAATGAAATCTGCCCTGGTGCCATATATCCAGTTCTACACAAGAGCTGTGTTTCCCTGCTCAACACCATCAGTCCTGCTGCTGACTGCACTAATGGAACCCATTCTTGTGCCCTTGTTCTCTCCTGTTTTGTTTAGGGAAGCTTTCTCCTGGACAGAACTTAGCAGAGCTCAAATCTCCCAGTTAAAGCCATTTCCTTCTCCTACTAGAAATTTAAGGATGTAATCTAAATTGCTTTTATTAGGATATTTATATATGTGTATGTAAATGATAGCAGTAGGTTATGGTAATCTTGACAATGTTCTTTATATGGAGGATTTTTTTCCTTTGCAGTCGAAGCGTGGGAGAGAACTCTTTAGGTCTGTTCCTCCATAAATGGTTTAAAACCTTTTCACTTACAAACATTAATCAACACATACAACATATGTGGCAAACCAAAGAACATGGGGCTTTCTATTTTTATTTATTTATTTATAAATATGCATTTATCAAATCACCATTTTCTTTTGTACAATATATCAGTTTATTATTGTATTTCAGTGCTCATATTTCTTAAGGGAAGGAAAATAAGCAGCAGGCCATAACAAATTCTTAGTGTCCCTTTGTTAAAAAGTGTTCAGTTCTGAACACACCCTCTCCAAACTTGCTAGCACCATTTATTTCAAAATGAAATTCTGTTGGAATGCTATCTACAGCATTTGAATTTGATGATAAATGCTTACTTTTATTTTAGTACTAAAGTACAGCTGGTAATTTTTATCGTCCTGCTAAATTTGTTTTGTACTTTATAGTGCACACTTCAAATTTAGAAACAACAGATATTTTCCTGGTTTGTAGACCAACAAAGTGAAAAATAAATGCTGCTCCTGTTTACTATCATAAAAGAGATTTAAAAACACAGTTAGTGTTTGCTGCTAATCTAACAGAATAGAGACGTGGATGAAATGTGCTTTAAGCAGAACTGTTCTTGTGCAGTCTATTTCTGTGACAAGCACAGATGACCAAAAGATGAATGAGAAATCTAAATTCAAGGAGACAAAATATTTTGCTAAGCTCTACAAAGATGTGGCTGTTTTGGATACATGTATGGCTCTCAGCTTTCTAATACTGTGGACTACTTCCTCAAATGTTTCTCTGATGAATTCAATGGGATTCTCCAGTTTTATACTATCTGAGAATATGTGCATGGGAAGTAAGTGTGTTTGTCAGGAAAGAAGAGTTGAACACAATCTAATAAGGACCTGATTCTGCCTATACTTCCTTTACAGTACCACAGCTCAGCAGAGTCATTCCCAATTTACTTAGATACAAGTAAAAGCAAAGTTGGAATCCGTACAATTTAAACCATGAGGTTTTTACTTTTGTTTTAAAGGCAGTTTATAGGAACAGGAGCAAGACTTGAAGAGACTTCTGAGCAAACCAGTGTTTATGTGAACATATCACAGTTCTTTGAGTGTATCTGCCTGGAATTTGTTAAAAATACTCATGTTTACAAACAGATGTGGAAATGTGTAAGCAGTAGTTAAAAAGCAAAAATATGACTATCACTAAAGGTGATTTTCACCAACATTAAAGCAAGGCCAGAAATGCAGGAAGAAATTATTAATCTACATAGAAGCTGCATCTGAAATCATTAAAAAATTACTGCTGTTTTCTTTTATACCTCTTTTTTTCTTAATTTGCAGTTTGCTCTCCCATACCTTGTTTGGTTTTAGCTTATTTTAGTGTTCTGTTGTACACTTCACTCAGTTTTTTTCTCCACCAGGTGGGCTTCAGTCACACTGAACTCTAGGCCAGGACTTCAGCTCAACACTTTTACATACATGCCAAAGCTTAGCCAGAAGTGAAGGTTCCACGTTAAAAATATACAGTGCTTCAGCTATAATACAGTGTAAATAAATACTTGAACTAGTCTGCTGTACCACCCTCAGTGACTCACTGCTTTACAAATGCTACTGACACAACTGTCACAAAACAGACCACACGTTCTTGTGTGGTAGGTAGAAAACGATTTTCTGTAAACTTGAGCACAAAGAAGTCAAAGGCCAGGTTTTGGTTTTTTTTTTTTTTTTTCCATTACTTGGTGGTTTCCACAAGTGCTGAGGACTTAGGATGTCAATATGAGCATGAGCTTCAGCTCTTCAGAGAAGCATCGTCAACCTAGTGTGACAACTGAGGAGAACTGTCCAAGTGCGGCTTGCTGGCTTTGTAGAGCTCATGTGCCAGGGAGAAGATGAGAGACATGCTGTACCCTCCTGTTACTGAGGGGGCTACAAGGTGACAATGCTCAGTCTAAGTGGCCATTGTACAACATGTTCTCCTTACCAAAGTTTTTAAAGTGAATTTTACAGTGAACTTTGTATAAAGGGCAATGTAACAGCTTTGCAGGTATTTTCAAAGGAACATGTCCCATACTGAAATGACAGCTTGGTAAAAATTAAGGCTCTGTGTTTGCAAACAGGACAAATGGACAATTAGAGCATGTATTAGGTAGTTACTCCAAGATACGGGATGTAGAACAGGTTATGGTGTATAAAGAATCTCCAGTGACAGTATGTGTTTTCTAGCTACTGTACACAGGGAGACACAAACACTTTTCAAATGATCAATACATACTTGACAGAGCAGCAAGTCAAAAAGAATTCCCAGCTTACAGGCCTGAACATGAAGGAGGATGGCAATATCTACCCCATCACTGAGACAGAAGGAGAAGGAAATTAAGAACTCTCTTTGTGTTCCATTAATGGCTGGAGAGGGCTGAGGAGATGTCAGAAGAATAAATCATATATTCATTTCATGCTTTCTATAAAAACTAGAATAGGAGGCAACTGCTTTGGAGCATCCATATAGCAAAGGTAGTAACAAGTCAAATTTGTGAATAATACCATGCAGGGACAGGTTTTAGAAGGAAAGGGCTAAAAATAGATAACTTTGTACAATATAGAAGGTTTTCTTTTGAGTGAAAAGCTGAAGTAGCAGTTTGTAAAGTAGTGGGATAGTAAGAGAAGAAAAATCGTGAAACACAAAGGTTTCTTTCAGAATTCAGTAGAATTCTTCATTTTCTTGGTTGCACAAATGAAGCTAATGTGATGGCAGAATACAGGAATGAGCCAAAAAGAAAGGTAGAGCAGAAAAAAGGAATAAAGAAACATACTTTAAGCAACTACAGCGGCATGATAGAAGCACAGCATTTTAAAAGTATCCAGGATACCAGAGCAACATCACAGGAAAATGGCACATAACATTTCAAAAATTATCTGTGAAGGAGTAATTGTCAAAAAGGAAGAATAATATACATCATTATACCCTCAGAAGTAGCATTCAGATAATCAGGGTCAGTAGGCCAAGTTCTGGCCTCAATTATTGCAATGGTTTTCACTGCAAATTTGTGTTCAAGATTGGAATTTTTTCCAGTGTAAAACCAACTTACTACTGGTGCCTGGAAGGAACAAACTATCTCACAGACAGTAGTAAAGGCAGTCATGAAAGCTGTCAGCATTCATCAGATGGATGCATTTTAAATCATGTGAGAGTGCAGCTAGTTAGAAATCTGCATTTAAGAAGTGGAGACAGCACTCTAAATATGGAGATGCAGAGGCGTATTCATTGATTTAACATAAGACTGTGTTTTGGAGCAATTAGATGGACTCTGTGTGAGGAGGACGTTTGCTTACAGTCTGGATGAAAGGCACTAACACATCTGTGCTGGTACAAATGTCTGCAATGAGTCAGACTGACTACACCACACTGTGTGGCAGGCTCTGGCCGCATGCTACAGTGGAACTCCTCTGGCAATGGCAGAGTCCCCTGGGAGCTGCTACTAGAGCAGTGTGCTGTGGAGGAGACAATCACAGGTTACTCTTCAGCTGTCCTCAGGCCCTAGATCCTCTTGAAAGCTGACTTTGGCAAGAGATAGTCACCTTTCCTTGACCTCAGTGAGTCCTTGGTAATTCACACAAGCTGAGGAAGTGTTAAGTGATGAGTCCCAAGTCTTTTAGATCATCACTTTCTTGATGATGGGTTTCAGCCAAGTGTTGGCAGTGCTAGCAGCCATAGGGGATGCTACAGACTGGAATCCATTAATCTTTTCAGGGAGCTCCCAAGGAACAGCATTGGGGTTTCTCCACTGGGGTGGAGAGGTACACATCTTGCCATCCTGCTCAAACTGCCTGCCAGATCCCTCCAAGGGTTACTGTGGGGACATGTGCTGTATGTCCATGTTGACAGCTATCTTCTCCTTCTGTTCATAGATCATGCAGACATACCAAGTGTCAGGGTGAGAATGGGACTCTGATGAAGCTGAGGAACCATTCAGAAATGTCTGTGCTCGAAACAGTATTGAATATGTAAGTAGTGAATATATTACTGAGGAAATTTTCCATATATTTGTTAGTCAGATTTCTAACTTGGCGGTTGTGTTGATACCTCAACTCCTGGATGCATTTACAGCAATGATGTGGCAAAGGGCTTTGTTCCATGTGCCTCCACAGAACAGGGCACTGTATCTTTATAAATGTAGGGTTTCTGACATTTATTCCCTGCATTTTTCTCCCTGGGATTAGTTAGTGTATGTTCTCTCCGTGGCACTATGCCAGTCACAAACTGAAGCCATGGAAGGCTGCAGCTGTCTGCTTGTTATTAATTGAGGGTTAGTGCAGAGACCAACACACATTAGTGCTCCAACACCCAGACTGTTTTCCAGATAACTTTATGAATGGAAGCTTAAATCACACTTCAGTATATGAAAACTCTGAGTCACAATTAATACCAATATCCTACTTGCAAATGGATTACAAAAAGGAGTTTTAACAAATGGCTAATAAGTTGTTAGGAGACTTTTATGAATCTTGACAGTAATTAAGTCTTCTAATTCTAATAGAGTCCATGATAATCTTCTGACATCATCCCTAGCACAAACTAACTATACATATAGTAAAAAACTTGAACAGATGTCCAGAGAGGCTGTGGAATATCAATCCTTGAAGATGCCCAAAACTTGATTAAACGAGACCCTAGATAATCTAAGTTGATGCTGCTTTAAGCAAGGGGTTGGATCAGATGATCTCCAGAAGTCCCTTCCAAAGTACACTATTCTACAATACCTACATTTTGCCTAAAATATTAAGAATTTCTTAATTCTTTAGTAATTCCTTTCCACTCGGAAAAGCAGCTTGATTTGAAAAACTGAGTTCTATGCAATCTGTGGAAGTGAGTGTATGAACTAACTCATTTAAGCTGAGTTTAGATTTACCAGGCAGCTGGAAGGAAGTTTCCCAAAAGCAACTCTCAACTTCCTTCTTTCCTTGACCTCATACCATTGGGGTTTGTTGGCATCCAGGTCACAGGGCAATAGCAATCTACTCTCTAAGATATACAAGGGAGAGGTGGATTGGAGGACCAACACTGGCTGATCACAAGGTTAAAGATTTTCTTAGTCATTAGATGGGACATTTTTGAATACGGAGATACACTGAGATGTAAATATTCAGTATATTTTCAGTATTTGTATGAACATTCAGTATTTATAGTATAAGCATGACAAGGAATGTGTTAAGCTGGGGTGTGAACGTAAAAGTGCTCGTATTTTCTCTTCATCCAATATGAAGGAATCAAAGACAGGGATAAGAGGGTTAAGTTACCATATATTTACCACAAATACAAAAGGAAACATGTACTTGTTGTTCCTGTACCTATCCTGGAGGTTTGCACAGAGGTAGTAACAGAATGCTCTCCAGGACAGATGTTTAGATGGGGCTTGAAAGGGTGAGCTCCTCTTTCTAGTCCTCCTCAGCACCTCAGCCATTCTTTTCATTTTTCCATGCCTTATCTGAAAAGAATACCCTCTCTGTAAAGAGATTTCAGATCTGGTGTTGAAAATGGGAAAGGTGCATTGAAATAATTTTTATGTACAACAGTCTACAAAATGAAAATTGTGATGAAGCAAATCTGTTTTAAAGCCTAGTAGGCAATATAAAAATAGGGAAAAAATCCCAAGATTAAGTTGTGCTGAATATTGGCATTTAGTATTTCTGTAAGCTGCGGCTTGTGTTTAGCAGCTTTGTAGTAGATGATGCAGTGTAATGTCCTGATAAGATCAAGAGGTTCTGAGCATACTCGGGAGTCGTAAGAGACTCATAAGAGGAACACGTATTTCCTTTTCCTGGGACAAAGAATACACCTGGATTAGATGGCTCTGGAATTAGTAAGGTATTTCTGATCACATCAATCTTTCTTTTTCTCCAAAGAGTGGTTGTGTACAAAGGCATACTTAGAAAAAATAATGTAGAATAAAAAGTAACACACATGATGGAGGAGTGTTACATTCTTACTACTTCAACAGAAGTACTGGTAAATATTGGGGAAAGTATTGCTTTTATTATGTTTGCCAGCTGTAGGCTTCTGGAATATTTTTAGGGATATTAATAACTAAATTTCGTAAGATATCTAGAATGCAGCTAAACTTGCCTTCTAGATTAGAAGAAGAAAGTATTTGATGTTTTGAAGATTTCAAGATGATATGCAGATAATTACAGTTTTTAGTTTCATTCCAAGGAAACAAGAAAATTCACGTGGTCATGGAAGAAGGATTTAAACAAAATGACAGTTTGTCTTTAAATAATCTGAGAATTTCCCTAGAGGATATATTTCCCCAATTATGGCTCTAAAATATTATTTTCATGCACCATGCAGATCTATCCCACTAAATGGATACTCATGATCGTTACTATTATTCAGCAGCATAACAGGTGGAGCTCAGAGCAGTAAGCACTTTCCTTTACTATGTGGTGTAGCATAATGTTTTACTTGTTCCTGAAGTTAAATGGTCAGAATATGTTAATTACAGAATCTTGTACAGAGTGTCTGTTAGATCAGTGCTAATGATTGCTTGGTGTGCCCCAAAGACAAAGATGTTAGTTTTGCAGTATAAAAAAATGGTATTATTCTGTAAAAGACCTTGCCCTTGGCTGCTGAATGTCACATGGAGTATTCAGAATATGCAGTGTGCAGGACAGGGCATATGCAACACATGCAGTAGAGTATGCTACATTATCTTTACAATTTCTGCCTTGTTGATTCCATTAATGGGCACAAACAGTCAGTGCAGATTTTAAAAGGCAAGTTTGCACCTCTGAATTACTTTTAAAGGGAATCTGAGATATTTTACAACACCTGTAAGGATATATGCTAGTGAGATGACAGCCACTGGGGAAAAATTATTCTTTGCTTTCTCTCTAAAAGGCTACAGAGAGCCTTCCGAAGGCGACGGTAAGGGAGAACAAAGTCTGTGAATCACCTGTACGTCTCCTATGTTTTGTTGGAAATTCTTCTTACTCAGATGAGCATTCAGAGGTGTTTAGGAACTTCCTCTGATGACCATATAATACAAAAGCATTCTTAGTCAAGGTAATAAAAATGTCATTTTCAACTGTTCGGTGATGTACTTTCTCATTTTTGCAAATCCTCCATAACTCTATGTGTATTAACAGTGGAGAGTCCTCTCCAAGTGAATCAATAAGCCACTTCAGTTTTGTGTAAGGAATTCTCCAATATAAAACTCTATTTGGATTAATCTTTTTTTTTTTTAATGGTAGATATTTAGAGAGCAAAGAGATGTTTCCACCTCTCTTCTACCCCCTGGTTTGTATTTTTGGATCTAGGTTCTTTCCCGTCTGATGCCTGTCTAATTACAGGACTCGTAAGTCAGCAGTATGAAATCTAATTATGTCAGTAATCGTGGGCATTGTTCTACGAATGGCATCATGTGATAAATATGTTGTATGTACAGTGAGAAAATTTATAATTCTGAAGACTTAAAGAGTCTGAAATGTTTCTTATTTGCAACAGTATAAAGTGCTGCGTTTCTGCTGTGTGAGAGTCCTATGCACTTTATAGCTTATTCACACACTAGAACTCATTCTTGAACAGTGGGTCACCATACCTTTCTTAAAACTATAGGTTTTTAACCACTGTTAAAAGGCTAATAATATCCTGTTCATCAGATGTTCTAATAATAATGGTGAAAGAGGCTCTACATGTTTGAGCTTGAGCTTTCTAGCATTTTAGGTGTTGTGTAGGGTAGTCTAAAAATGAAAAATAAGAAACTATTAAAACAACAGTGACCTTCCAGAGTGAATGACTTATGATGCCACAGTATTTTTTAAATCGAGACCAAAGTTTTTTTGGGTTTTTTTGACAAATAATTAGTTTGTGGTTATAATATTTTCTGGGATGTGGTGTCTTGATAATGTTTTGAAAAAAACGTAGAATACAGATCTACAATAAGTTTTGTATACTGTGGCACTGAAGAAGTACCAAAGGCACTTCCATTTAAGTGGAAACTCTGTTCCTTTTCAGTACAATGGCCCAGACTTGATCAATTGTCATGACATTATTACAGGTCTACAGATTCACATATTTGAAGGCCAGAAGGGATAATTATATCCATCTAGCCTGTCTTGGGTTCACTGGAACGTCTTCCATTCAGCAGTTCCACATCAGGTCCCAAATTCTGATTTAGTTAAACAACATCTATTAGAAAATCACAGCATCTTAAACGATTCACAGAAAGCACACCATTACTGTTGGCAAATCTTTCTAAGTGCTATAAATAAAATGTTATAATGTTAAAAAATGCATCTCATTTCTAATTTATGATGGGTAAACTTCCAGCCACTGGCACCTTTCATATCTCTGCTGGCTAATTTCATTTTCTAGACCTTAAATCCTGCACGGTGGTTTGCAGCTCACTGAATGCTCTCCATTTCTTTGAAGTTTTGTGAAATTTGGGTGCTAATGTGATGGCTCTGTCTAAAATTCTGCAGCTGCTTCAGAAGCCATACTCTAAAATATCTTCATTAAGTGTTAAGGTTCATCACTCATGGTTAAAGTTCAAATTAATGTTATTTCATATAATTTTGAGTGAGAACATTTTTATGAAGTGCAAGACTATAATAACTACATTCACCAAATCAATATAAGTCACTTACTTTCTTTGTTTTATTGCTTAGAAAAATAATGCCTCTCTTAAAGATCGCACTATTTTGACTACAGAAAAAAGGAAAAATTAAATGTAAGGAAGATCTGCAGTGTTCAGTTCTGTGCTCCATCTTTATTCCTGTTATGCAAAAAGTTTACTACTGATTGTCTTAAATCTGTACCCATGTGTTCAGTCACATGGACAAAAAGCAGTTTTCCCCTGTGCTATACTGAATCGTTCCATACAGCTATATAATTACCCACATCTGACTACAAAC
Source organism: Megaceryle maxima (assembly GCA_024605025.1). Taxonomy (NCBI): domain Eukaryota; kingdom Metazoa; phylum Chordata; class Aves; order Coraciiformes; family Cerylidae; genus Megaceryle; species Megaceryle maxima. The sequence continues at coordinate 15,370 of JANHGN010023750.1, read as the reverse complement.
TCCACAAAAATCTGTACCTTTACTGAAACAGGAAAATAGCCTCATTTGTTTCTGAAAAAATCAAGTGCTAAATATTTACTTAAATTTGTTTAGCCATGATGCTACGTAAGTGTAAAACCTTAAAAAGAAGTGATGTGTGAAAGTTACACATGGTATAAAAGTTCAGTTATCTACCTTTAGAAAACTTACATTTTCAGTGTTTGGATTTTTTAAAATCACATGCTATTAATTCAAAAAGACTAATTAAACAAGTTAAAACAGAACACTTTAGGAGTGTTCTGGAAGCAGACATATAAAGAACTAATCAAATGTTAATGAAAGATTTTAAATACTTTTGAGTTTACTAGTTTGTATGTTCTTTTACCATAGTAAAGTACATTTGAGTCTTTTCATCCAAAGGATTAGTATCCTTTAGATACATGTGCCTGAAAAAAAGAATGGTGTTGATTTTGCTGACCTGAGAAACCAGTCACTAGGCACAAGTGATTCACCATAAACTGTGCTGTAGGAAATGAAGAACTAAGAGCATTTTCTTCTTAACCTCAGACCTATTATATAGTTTGTTTAGACTGTTGGGATGTGGAAAAGAACTGCTGTCACTTTAAACCAAAAAATACATTATTTTCTCAAATGAAATTCATTACAATTTCTACTAAAATAACCCAGTTTTGAATTTCAGAGATCAGGGAACTCCATGGGGTAAATTCAGTCAGTAGTTTGCATTAGTGGTACATGAGCTCACTGGTCCAGGGCAGCCGAGTATGAATGAGATTTTCATTCACTGATCAAAGTACATAAGCTACGCTTCCCTATCCTTGTAATACTTTCGTAGACTACATGAAAGCTGTACATATTGAGCTTAATTTTGAAGCCAAGTTTTTTGTGGACTCAGCTGTGGACAGTCTTGTCTTACTTTCCAGGCTCTTCTATGCATGGAGGCAGCAGAGGGAGGTGGTGGGTGAGGCAGCAGAGGGAGGCGGTGGGTGCCAGAGAGATGATGGGCAGCAGGGGTTGCAGGGCTGCTGGATGACTTCCCAAAGATGTCAGCAACATCTAGGGAAATTCCACTAGCAGCACAATGGGATGGGATGGGATGGGATGGGATGGGAAAGCACAGAAAAGGGCTGACCACAGAAGTACCTTAGCTCCTTCCAAGGAGAACAGGCAGTTTGGGATTAGGAATGATCTTGAATCACCGTACATACTGCCTACATTGTGGTGAAGAAAGTGACTGCCTTATCCATATGTCACATGGGAGGTTTACGACGTTCCTGAGATACACGTGCAAATAAGCAGCAGAGACTTTTGACAACAAAAGGTCCAGCAATCGTGTCATATTCCAGGATGGCTTCATTTTCCTGAAAGAGTCACAATCTTTTGCACCATGGAAAGTTGTGAATATTTTCACTTAAGGGCCAGACCCTCAGGTATGGTTTGGTTTTAGATACCCAAAAACCTTTTCAAAAAGCTTCATAAGAAAGGAAGGGAAAGATAGCTTTGCCAAATAGTAGGAAAATAGCATTATTTTTTTTTAGGTAATTTATGTTCCTGTGACAGTAGAACTTAGCATATCAGACATTTCCCTCATCATCAGAGTCAAAAGCTATAGATTATGTCTTAGTAGAAGTCACACAGCATTAAATCACTGTTAGATTCAGAGACATTATTTAAACAATGCTATACACAACCAAATCTCTCCAGCACTGTAACGAGTGAGGTCAACTTGGTTGGCTGAAGTTCTGTTTTTTAAATGCCTTTTATAAAAATATTTAGCCCTAGGGCTTTTAATTTTCTTGGTATGTCTACCATATTTCTCAGCTTTTGGTATTAAAGCACAGTGGAATAATTTTATAGTTTTTTTTTTTTTTGAGTGCTCCAAAGCTGACTGACAAAAAAATATATAATTTACAATAGATGTCCATTAATACAACGGTACTGTAGCCAGAAAATTTTAATGAGAGCACTTTTCTTCTAAAATGATACCAGTCCATCACCCTGAGTAATTTTTTTAGGTTTCTGTGATGAATATTTTTTTCTGGAGAGGAGGCCTGAGTTTGCTGCAGGACATTTTTAGTCCTTACTCTTAAGGGAGATAGGTGTTACAAGTCCTTTCCAGAAGCAACCTTCAACTTTAGAAGGAGAGGATGAGAACTCTGCTCAACATAAGATAAGAATCTGATCCAGAGATCCATTTATTTTGATGACAGTGATTATATGACATGGCTGACTGTGATGAGTTGATAGCCATGACTGTTGAATTAATAACTTAGGAGATCTCCTTCCATCCTGCTTTGCTTAAAGGAGATAAATGGTGCTGCAATGAATTTTGCCCTTTGAAGCTCAGTGTCCATAGTGCACATGAAATGAATCCTTGCCAGTTGTGTTGTACGAGAACAGTATTAACATTCACAAACATTTCAGCTTTGACCATGTGATGAGTTTGGTTAACAAAAATGCCAACTCTTTATCTGCTTGTGGGTACTTATTTCACAAAGCTAATCAGTTAGTTTCTACATGAGTATGGACCTCATGGACTTCTGTGAGCATCTGTGAACACGGTGACAATGTCATTTAAGCTCCATTCAGAGAAGTCTGATCAACCTGATGCTGCAAACAGCTGCTAAAGTGGGTGAGCTACTTACACTAGGGTTGCTGATGTTGCTGAAATTGGTGCAGCATGGAAGTGGTGCAGATTTTTTGAGGTCCATAATGTACAAGGCTCAAAGGTCAGACTGAGAGCACTGCTTTGCAGGGCTGAACTCCAAAGAAACTCTCAGTCCTATATAGGATTTATTAAGCTCATTAAAATAACACCCAGTCCTAAATGAGCCACAGCTTTACTTCCTCTCTGTTGTGGCTCTTGAAACTGAGGGAGTGTGATTCCCTCACACAATAGCAGTGAGAAGCCACAGATCGAAAGCAGCTGCCACCACGGTTGCAAAGGGGAACGTGCTCCTAACAGTCTGCAGTTTCTGTCCCAGGAGTGCTGCTGCTACTGGTTTACCCCATTTAGAGATGTCTCTGTTTGAGTCAAAACTTCAAGTAGCCTCCTCAGAAATGGAGCTAAAGCCTAGTCACTTCAAATGAAAAAACAAAACCAAGCAAAACTGACTGTAAAACAGCCTCAGTTCATCCTGTCTCCCTCAGTCACACTGCATCTGTCACTGCAAAGCCCTATTATGCTACTGGATAGTCAGAAGGGGAATGAAAAGGTAGGTCTTGCTATCAGTTCTTCTGTGAGATCTAAGGCTTATCACGCTGTTCCTCTGCTAACCCTGAGGCTTACTACTCAAGTACTTTCCAAATCTTGAGTAAGTGATGTATCAAATACTAAATATCTGTAGGCAACCCCCAGATACTCCCTTGATGCCTGTATGCATTTAAATACACATCCAAAATACACCTTTGTGATTCTCACTACTAAACAACACCCCCACTGCCTAACCCTGCACTTTGAAAGCTCAACTGCCACTCAACTGCAACTTTTGATTATTGGAGATTTCTGTTATCTTCGAATGTCTGCCTTTTGGTAGTAATAGGAGCAACAGCAGCTGGACATGAAAGAAAGATATTTAGGTAAAGTTCTCTTAGAGCCTAGTTCTGTTAGACCCTAGAATTAATAAGGGAATCTAGAAAGTGTTACATTAAGACAGAAATTATTTCAGTTACCTAAGGAGTTCTGTCTTGTGGCCTGGGGATAAAACAGCGTTAGAGAATGTTGTCCTTGGTTTCTGAATTGTACCTTGGACACATGAAGCAGACTGTAGAAAATCAAAGGCTGTACACTCTTAAGATGTTAACAGCAATGCAGATTGCGTATCCAAAATAAGAGAGTAGTTTACACATCTTAATTATCAGTAAACGAGACAACTTTTCCTGTATACTCTACCGTGCTGTATATATATGTAGCAGGGGAGGAAAACTGCCTCATTCACGGTACATGTAAAAGGTCTAGTTCACATTAGAAGACCTGTCTTTGTCTTCTACACACAGCAGGTTGTCAGGGGTGTTTGATTTAAGTGCATGAAGCACAAAAAGTAACAGCAGCACACTTACAGAACAATTCAAATCACAGCCCACATCAGCTTGTCAATAAGTGGTAACCATGCACACACTGCAATACTTGATACCACTTCCAAGAGTGAGAAATGTGGTATCACTGGCACTCACTGGAAATACTGTTAGTAATGTCATGTCAGAAAGCCAAAGTGTAGGATGGTCAAACAATGCAGGAAAAAGATCCGGCATCCTTTGTGGAGCTCACAACAAAGCTAGGGGACTTGTCATTCAATCGGGAGAAAGAGCGATCTTCCAGCAATTCTTTGAGCAATTCCTTAAAGCTTTCTGAGGCAGCAAGAACAACAGTTCATAGACGATTACAAACTACAACAGGCAGTCCATGTGTTGAGCCACTGTGTTCTTTGATGAAAGTGCATTCTATCAGTGTAACGACAGATTGATGAGAGTAATAATCCAATGCTTATGATGTGTACAATTAGAAGAAGAAGAAAAAAAAAAAAAGGTGTAACTTCCTTGGAGCTGAAATTTTTGTAATCTTGATTCATGTGATAAATGCCATACAACATACTACTTGTGTAGGCCTTAGTCAGCAGGGAGAGATGACAAGGTCACCTTGGCACTCCTACATCTGATGCAAGCGTACGCCAGTGCATAGGAAAGGCACAGGAATTCACTCGCTGCTAGTGAGAGGGCAGCGGGAAGATGGCAGAAGGGCACTGACTGTGACTCCTTCCAGTGGCCTCCGAACAGTCTTTGCCGAGCGGGGGCACGAGAGGAGCAGAGCACTTGGATACTCCTTAGCTGCCATCAGGTCACACAGGCAGCCTGCCCGCTGCATGCTTTGACAGTGTATTTACACTTCAGCTTCCCTGGAAGTACTAACACATCAGAATTATGTACCCACAATTCCCACAGTTAATTGACGACTGCCATTCTTGACATCAAGAGGCAAATAAAACGCCGCAGTGAGAAGGCCATAAAAGCTGGCCAAGGGCCTCAGCCTTTTGTTTTGTTAAAAAACGTAAGTGTTTCTGGGGGTGTAAATTAAAAAGCTGCTATTTTCCCACTATATGTAAAAATAAATTATCAAATGCAGTTCTCTGGTGTTTCTGCTGCATACTTTGTGTATCATCAGTGCCCAGATGATCAGGGCTTCTGTTGTACAGAAGACATTATCAGGCCATAAGGGTAACAGGAACATTCAGTGTTACTAACTTTTTCAGACTGAACTATTTTTTATTTAATTACAAAAGTAACATAAAAAATTCAATTCTGCTGCCAAAGAGCTCAAGCTGATATCTATTGCTTCTTTCAGTTTCCTGTTATATTTATCAGTTTCCATACTATGGTATATTCTGACAACTATACAAATACTGAATATTACCATCTATTAATCTGCAGCATATAGTAATATTAGGTAAATAATAGTGACTACTTGGAGGAAACATTGTCAAGTCCCTCATCATCTTTACCATCTCATTTTCTAAATTACAGGCCATTGCTTCTGACATTTCAGCACACAAAAAAAATTAAAAAATTAACTTGTGGTAATGTTTAATTACACAGGAGTGGAAGCTGCTTTTCATCTTTTCACATTTTTGGATTGTGAAAATCTTGAGTTTATGCACCCAGACTCTGCTACCATCTCCCTTTCAGTTAAGTGCAGTCAAATAGCAAAAGTTTTAATTACCCCATATCAGCCAGTATTTATTCCTTCAAGAACTCCCATTTTTTTTCCCCTGAAGTCATGTGAAGGCATTTTAGTACACAGATGTGTTTTTCCTTATAATTCCTAGTACTTACCTTGAGATCTAGAAAGTCCCCATCCTTCTCCCTGTATGGATTTTGATACTTTTGTCATATTCCCATTTAATTTGAAGCTATACTGTGGTGCTGTACCACTGCTGAACCTAAAAGGTTGCTACTTCCTCTGCTTAGGTTGAGATAAGTTCAATACTCATGAAAGAATGTCTTCTTGTGCTGTGTCATTCTAACTTCCTGCATTCACGTTTGCAACGGAGCCTGCTGCTGCTTCCTTATGTTAATCACCAAAAAACTTTGTGATCAACATCTTTGCAAAAAAAGATTTCTGAAAGACAATTTTATCAGGTGTATTAATGTAATCTTATATTTATATATATCTTGTATAAAAGTTCCTTCTCCAAAAAGGGAAATGATTTAACAGTCTCAAAAATACTACTTGAGTATTTCATCTGCATGACATTTAAAGGAAAGTCCGTTGGCATAGTTAAACAAATATTACAAAGTAGTCTTAAAAAAACCCCTATGTAATGTCACACTTTATTTTCTAGTATCTCTCTTATCACTTCAGACTAATAAGTACATAAGCAAAGCTCTCTCCTTTGCAGTTAGCCTGACATCTGCGAACAGTTTACACTATCACTGCTCATTGCTGTAACTGCAAAGTGGCATCAAAAAATAGTCAATTTTGTACATGTGAAAGAATTTGACTGGAAGTTGTTGAGCTGGTCAGTTAGAAATAAGACTGTTTATATTTCAGTATATTTGTAATCACCATTTATGAAAAAAAAAAAAACAAACCAAAAACACAATAGCAACTTGATGGGTTTCTTAAAGGTTAGTGGCTTTTTAATGTATATTCAAGTAAGGCCTTTACAGATTGAGAAATGTGTATTAACAACCCTGTAGAGCATGAAGGAAACCTATGAAGACTATCCAAAAATGTAAATACTGAGAAGTTGTGGATTAAACCCTTTTAGATGCTTAAATGTTTTTTCTCATAGAAGTAGAAGGCTGAGTTTGTTCATTTTATTACATTAACATAACTTACTAATAATACTGACTAGATCATTTGCCTCATGCCATGCATATACTCAAATGTTTTTGAGTTGATCCCTTTTACCCCAGTTATTAGCCAGTGCTACAGCAATGAGACAAAACTTTATTTTTATTATGCATGTTTGATTCAATGTTACTTCATCACCTCCTCCCTTCTTCTACTCTTTTGTTTGCTTCTACCACCTGCTGCATCTTGTTAGAAGCCTAGACTGCGAGGTCTCTAAAACAGAAAATAACTTTTTCTCTGTTGGAAACAGAACCCACTGTTGTGATTTGTCCTTCAGTTTGCAAGGATACTAATTGACAATGATTGGCAATTAGAATACAGCCTGTAAGGCCACAAAGTATGTCTGTGATCTCTGCAGACCGTATCAACATCTTAGTCAATACCTATGTTTGTTTAATAACTAGTAAGTCCAAAACGAAGAACTGCCATATGTGGTCAGACTAAAGTTCCATTTAGCTCAACACATCATATATTCTAATAGAAATTAGTACTGGGTATTTAGGAAAACAGCATTTGTAGACTAAGTGCCTTTGTTATACCCTCCTACTTTCTGGTGATTAGCAGTTTAAAGATTTTTTTGTGCTGAAAGGTATAAAAGGGTCTTTCGCAAAGAAGCTCTTTTACCATTCTTTGAAACCATTTACAGTTGTGACTTCCACAACATCCCATGGCAACGAGTTCCAAGATTTAAATGCTATGAAGAAGTACTGCCTTTGTCTCAGTCATTTGCCGAATCATTTCATTTGCTGCCTTTTCTTGTGCAATGAGAAATAGCATTTATCATTGAATTAACTAATCATCCCCCATTTATCTTCTCCATACCATTCCTATCTTCCTTGAGTACTTCTGTCAGCCAGAAAGTTGTCATAAGGTGGCTTTCCACAGCCATACCGTATCCATACGGTGCAACACCCTGTTGGCCCTTCTCTGCATTATTTCCACTTCTGTGTTCTTCCTGAAGTGGGTGCAAGTACTGCAGATGTGGAAGCACAATGGTATTCCCCAGTGACAAGATGGTGATCATCTTCAATTTTGGTTTGGTTTATTTTCAGTAAAAAATCCTCTTTGTCTCAGGTTTATTCTGATAAACAGTCTGGTCCCATGGACCAGACACCCATTAGGAGCTGGAACACATTTTCTGGTTTAGTTTCATCTGAAGGCAGTGTGGTTACTGCTCTCCAGGACACTCCTGTGATGCAAACAGAAGTGTGGTAAATGGGGTCACAGGGAGATTCACTTCAAAAGCACACACCTGATCCAGATTCAAATACTGATACAGACACACCCAAAAACTTTCCACAATGATTCCAGGATCTCTCCTGAATAGTAACAGCTTCTCCAGGGCTTACTGTTATGCATGTATAGTCAGGATTATCTTTCCTTTGATCACTAGCTAGCATTTATAAACACTGTCTTTCAGCTGCTCTCATCCACCTCTTCACTGTCAACCTTTCTCTAGACAATGCTAATAATTATCTATAAGTTAATCAGCAGTATGAATGTGCTTCTTTTAAAGTCATGACTTCCTTGTAAAACACAGGTCCCAGTACTGCTGTTTGGACACTCTACCATTACAACCCCTCATTGCCTTCTCTCTGTGAACAAGGCAGTCTAAGAGATGACCAACCCTTCTGGACCACAGCTTTGTTTCATTAGCAGCTGCTTCTGTAGGAACTTGCCAGAAGGTTTCTTGGAAAACCAATCTACACCAGCCAGAGCCTTTCTTAGCCACCTATTGACTAAGAATTCTGCGAGATGTGACTTTCCTCTAAAAATTCATGTTAACTCATCTCCAAACTAAGACATGTTCACTTATATCTACTGATTCTATTTCTTTTTATAGGTGCTATTAATCTGAATTCAATGGAGCTCAGACTTAGTGGTGTGTAGTCCCTTGTATCCCTTCTTAATCCACTGGTTGCTGAGCACATGTAAGTGATTACAGTACTATAAGATGATTTCAAATAAACCCCACAAAATCTAAATAAATGCAGTGAAGTGCCTCATGGAAGAAAATATCCTCATTGTTCCTGTTTTGCTCCTCTGAAGGAAGAGGTTGGGAGTTTTGTGGGTGGTCTGTGAGAAATCTAGCAAAGCCCAACTGGGGCCACTGCTGTTTTCAAAGAAAAGTGTCTTTCTGACACGTATTTTCAATACCATTTTTGCTGTAGTGTTTTGTTGTAGTCTACTGATCATGCTGCTACCGTTTACAATTCTGCAAGAGCCAACCGATTTCTCATTCTTTGGTAAGCCACAAGAAGAATCAGGTTTGCCCTACGCAGGTCAAGTCATATCAGCATATTGTGAAAGTTTTAAGAGATCTAACAGATTTGAAACAATCTATTATGACTGATAATGAGATAATATTGAAATAATATTTCCTCTGTGTAATAGAAGAAAACCAAGTCTATCTCCCTTCAGCTTTGCAATATTATCAGTGTAAAGTTTTGGTAATAGAGTGTGACAGTGTTATTCGACAGGCCCAAAGGATGATTTTCCTTTTGTCAAAGCAAGAGTATTATTATTTTCATGAATGTTATGCATATTATATTGTTCTAATAGTCTAAACACAAGGAACAGTTAACTATTTAGTTAATCCTTTTTGCCAGTGTGTGGCTAAAAAATGTGTGGCAGAAATTGTTTGAAAAATATAAGGGTAGAGAGGGACAACAAAAAGGGATTGCACGGATGAAAATATACAGAGACAAGAAACTGTAATACTACTTAAAGTCAAATGAATGGACAAAGATGCTATTTACAGCATAGCTGACCATCACAATTACTCCATTGATTTAAAAAAAAAAAAATAGTCAATTTATTTCAATATGAGACCACATTTAAATTTTGCCATTACTTGAACTGTCTCTCTCTAAACAGTTTAACTTTCAGAAACAATTATTAAACAAGTTTATTGCTGGATTTTAATTTTGGATCAAAGACCAATTCAAAGTCAAGTGCTGTTTATCTGTCATTCAGAAAGCATAAAAAAAAAGATAAATTATATCCTTTTAATCTTTGGACAGGTCTGAACACTGAACCTGCACAATGAAGGGAAGCATATTCAGTTCAGTGTGTTTGGTGGTAGGAAAGACTTCACTGCACATGCTTAGGCTTTAGAGAGTGATACAGAGTGTATTTTCAGTAGTGCTTCCAAGCAGGAGTATGCGACATGTTATCTTGAGATAAACTAGCTTGAAGCAGGTAAAGCATTTCATCAAGATTGTAACAAAATGGTAACATGCTTAAGAAATCAATTGGTTGCAGTATCCCCAAACATGCCAAACAGTTTACAATGTAATGAGGAAGCTGCATTCATAGCAAGGGTGACATTGTAGGTAAGTAAGACAGTCGTTATGTGCATTGTTATGTTCCGTATGTGGCTGACACTGGAATTTCTTAGTAAGATAATGAATATTGCCAGTTACCCAGTTATGCTTTTGAAATTCCCTCAGTAACTTTAATTTAGAGGACTACAAGACCCGGGCAGAAGGGACCTCAAATTAACTCTTTGTTATTGGCTTTATACCTCTGCTAATCTATGGTCCAGATGATTGCACACTTTAGGATTAAGGAATACTGTCTGCACTGCAAGCCACACCTGATCTGGAACAGAGTCCTGAAATCTTTCATCATGCAGCAAGATTTCTAGATTTCTACCATCTAGGTGTAATAAAGCTCACAGGTTATCTTATATTGAGAACATTTGTCTTCTAGAACATGATTTTGATAATAACGATGACACAATAATGACAAATATCAATGACAATGTATGAAGAAATAGCTGATTCTTCCAAGAGTTGTTAGTAATTTTCACTAAATAAAAAACACCAAAACCCAAACAAACAAACCAAACAAAACAACCAACCAGACAAACAAAATCAGTTACAGATGAACAGAGGCTTTGCTGGTGGGAACCAGTCTGGTATGACTGAAGTCGGCATTGTGCCCATCTCTTGCCATTCTACAGAACTAGGTGCTTAGCTCAGTTCTATATTCCCCAAATCAAGTCACCGTGGTCTGCTTATGAAATCAGACTTACTCCTTCACCATGGAGCTGTTTATATCAACAGAGAGGTTCATTTAAGAAATAATAATGCTTACTGAAATACACCATTTTCTTAAAAGTCACCTCCGTCTTAGAAGATACATGTGTGAAATACTTATTTAAATAGATTTATGCTTTCCAGTTCAATAAACTGGTTTAAGTATGTGTCTCTCATGAAAAGTGACTCAACTGAAAGAGATGCTAGATGGAAATCCACAATGCTCAAAAACTTGCATTTCCTCACTTTGTAAAACAAAGATAATTTTCTATCTCTGCATCTGCAAACCCAACCTAGCATCCAAAAAGTTCAGCTGCATTCTCTGATTTGCTTGTCTCCACATGTAAGATTCAGCAGGCCAAACAGTGCCATTACAATCTTCAAGTTCTGGCTTTACTGGCACCTGAGTGCAGGTGTAAGCAGGAGATGTTGTAACCCATCCTCTTTCTGGTGGATCATGTGAGCTAAAATACACTGCAGTTTAAATACACCGCTGCATAAACAGACTAAGATTTAATTGAAACCTGTCACTCTGGTGGACAAGCCTCCTATCGATGGGTGCTGGGTCATCTCAGTGAGGAGATGCCATTTTTTAAAACATTGTTTTTCCAGAAAGAGCAACACTTTAATGCAAAAACTGCTGAGTTTTAAAGACTGATTTTATTATTGTAATCCACAAATAGATGCATGTGACAGCCCCCTTCAGAGATTTAGCCAAAATCTCTAGATCACTTACTTCAGGTGTTGTAATAAAACCTGATAAAATGTAAAAATTAAGACTTTAGGTTTCAACATAATCATCCCTGAATGTCTAATTGTGGTCATTGTATATAACCCCGCAAATTATTAAATTAAAAAAAATCAAAGTTAGCTTCACGAGCATCTCTATGATGATAATTGTTGATGAATATATGAATCAGTTAAATGGATTTTATGGCAGTAAATGGGATGCTCTGTGCTAGGAAAAATAAAGTTAGGTGCACTCTTGATAGATATTTTTTCCCCCTCTAAAGCCATCTCAACCACTTCTAATACCAGATCCTTTGTGAGAGAAGTATTTAGGTTCAGGTAATACACAAACTAAATTGTCCATGGAAAATACAAACTATTACTTCAAATTACTGTCAACAACTTTAATGTGAATCCACAAACTTGGTATTTTGAGTAAATACATCACCCTTTCTGTTTGCTGACAAAATTAACAAGGATTTCCTATCAATGCATCCAACAGCATATTCAAATCATAAAGCCAAACAGTGCTGCCATACTGGGGGCCACTGTGAATACCCTTCTGTTAAATCCTCTATTTTCAGTTTATCTATAAGGAATATACACATAATTCTTTACTATTTAACAGGTTGGCCCTTACGGGAGAGAAAAAAGGAAAGAAGGAAAAAAAAAATTTCCATGATTCTTTCACCCACTCAGAAAAACTTGAAGTCATAAGCACATGGAAGTCAAGCAAAGTCAAACTAGCATTTTATACAGCCGAGAATTACACTAAAATATATGCTGCATTCCTTACTGTTAAAGGAAAAAAATGTATTTACTTCGAAGTAAATCTTCAAAAGTAACACCTTCCATGATATAATGGAAGTAACTCTCTTCTGATGTAGTGTGTCTTGGTTCTAATACACAAATCTAGAACTCACTACCACTAAACACAGAATTCCCAATGGGTGTTCTTTTGCTTCAAGAATAAATTGGTACGTGTTTCACAGCCCTGAAAGAAATATAATAGGAGGTATTTCAGATTATTAGAAGCCATTTTTAACCAGAAAAAGGCACCTAGTTAACCAAACACTGAGGTTATTTTGTCTGTGATCTTATTTTACTTGAATGTAAAGATATTACTTGAATTTTTCTTTAAGTTTAAAAGGTTGAAAAGTCTTTTAGAATAACATGACAGTAGAAAATGAATGAACTGATGGGATAAATGTGCACATCCATTTCCAGAACTTAAAATTTTATATTTAGGTATCCTGAATACCACCAAAATATGAGAAGTTAGTACAGGTAATACAAACTTTACTTTTTAATGTGCTTTACCATGGCTCCTAGATCACCACTGGCTTTAAGAAAAATAGTTTTGCAGCCATTATAAAATGCTCCCAACTGCAGAGGTAATTACTGTCCCCTCCGCTGAAGTTCAGTAAGAATCCTTGAAGGACTCAGATATTACTAATGGAGGCAAAGGGGAATCAGGAGCGTAGTACACCTTTGGAAGGTCATCATAAGCCCCAAATTATTTATTTACACCAATAGCTCCAACATATTTTAAGCTAAAATCCTCAAACTCTTTAATGGTCATCCTGCCATCCACATACTGTTTTACTTGTCCGGAAGGACAGAAAACAGTGATGTCTCTAAGCAAGAACAGAGGTGTCAGCTCTGAAAGCATGAAGGGCTTCAAATCATGTGCTGACTGGTGTGGGACATGACAAGCCTCTAAGGAGTCCCTCTGCCGTGGTTGGATTTCTGGGACAGGAAGGAGCAAGAAGGCAAAGCTGAACTGTTTTTTAGATAAAGCTACCACCATCTACACACTTGCTACCTACTAGACATATAAACTCTTCAGCATTCTAGACATTTCTTCTCACCTCTGTCATGGAGAGCTTCACAGTGAAGATGCAAAATGTAGATGGATTGATAATGAAAGCCCTGCACGTGCTTTTTCCCACACGTCCAACATATAGATGAAGATTTTACATCCTGAACAGCTAAGAAGGTCACATTCCAAACCATTCACACAAGGAATGAACAGACATACCTCCACTTACCTGTTCTGCTGGATACAATTCTTCCATATTATAAAGTAATAAGCAAAAGTAGTTCAAATGGACTAACAAAGAAAGGAGGTGTTTCAGAAGCTTTGAACCACAGTACTAACAATTTAAATTCATCCATGCAAATTCCTGCAAAGTAACTGGGCCCAAAATTGACTGCAAACTGGGTTATAAATCTGGTCTCTCACAGAACACCTCCATGACAGGTTACTTCTTGAGCAGCAACATATGCCATGCAGTAGTACTCAATTCACAGCCCACATCCACCTGCCAAACGTTGTTGTCTTATAACAACACAAAGATCATCAAAGAGCAGAATTGTTTAATGAGAAGTAGGAGCTAAGCCAGCATGGCTACCATTAGCCCAAGAGGTACTAGTTCTAGTTATTTTCAGAACAAATACAAAACATCTCAAGAAAATTTCGACAAGACAAGGCAAAGATCCCCTATGCATCCCAGAAGTTACTTACACAGGATTTTATCACTAACTTTCTAGGGTCAAAGTTGTTCTCCATGGAACACCCACTGACTACACCAGAGTCACAACAGCAACACAGCTGACATGCAATATCCTTAAAACTGCAAGGTAATATGACAGATCTTGCAAAACAATGGGGAAAAGGTCAACGATAATATCCAAATCACGGTGTACTTCCTATAATTTAACTCTACACATGAAAGCTTACATGCTGTTCACTTGAAGTCTCAGCAAAATAAAGTCCTAATAGACAAATGTCATCCTTTAAGTATGACCTTCTTTAAAGACTTTGAAAGACCACGACAAAATAAAATGTCTACGTGAAACCTGCCAGATCCTCCACTTCTTGCACTTAAGACCATCTAGCTGATCATCAAGACCATCTGAGAGTAAAGTCCAACAATGACCAACAGCAGCAGCAGTTCCACACCCAAAGATGCCCTGATGTCTCAGCAGCTTCTAATCACTGGCACACAGTTACAACTGGAAGGTGATCATTCTGTCCCAGCCTTTAAACTTTGCGTTCCAGACAACCACAACTTAAAGGGCCATTTCACCAGGAAATGCAGAGCCTGAGGATGTGCCCAAGAGTTGGTGTAGGACATCCAGTCTTGTTTGGTTGTTTTAGATGGTAGACTTCCACCCTGATTCCACTTGACTGGAGCTGGATATTTAAAACACTTGGGTCCAGTCTTTCTTATTTGTAATTTCTGCTTTCTCCCTCTCCTCTTCTGGCACGGGAAGAGTGGCTAGACTTGTTCTCAGTTTGGGCACTAGAACTGGGTGCCTGAGGTCAAAATTTGGCTGGGTCTCGCCCATTGCCTGCCAGTTCCTTTTTCCCCTCCCTCCCCCCAACGTGGAAACCGAGCAGTCGTCGCCCGATGCATCGCCGCTCTCTCCTCCGCCACGGCCGCGGAAAGCTCGGGGGGGACACGACACACCGCATGCCGGGCTGCGTGGGGCCGGGAGCCGGCGCGGCGACGCCGCCCGCCCCACCTCGCACCCCGGGCCGCCCGGCCCCGCCGGAGCGGGGCCCCCGCCAAACTTTGGAGCCGGCCGCGGTGCCCGGGGCGCGGTGCAGCGCGGCCCCCCGCGCCCGCCCGGCCGCCGCCCCCGCAACACCCCGGGCGCGAGGTGAAGCAACCTGGCGCCGGCTCCTGCAGTTTGCACGGCGGGCGCAGAGCCGCCTCCCTCCCTGCGCCTCCCGGCAGCGCTA
>JANHGN010023748.1:0-13044 GCA_024605025.1 Megaceryle maxima | reverse complement strand
TTGTGAGGGGATTATTCTGATCTCCATCCCTATCTTCCAGCTCAGGGGACTGAATACCATGAGGATAACTGGTCTGAATATTAAAAACTGAGGCAAAGAAGGCATTAAGTACCTCAGCCTTTTCTTCATCCTTGGTAACAGTGTTCCCCCTTGCAACCAATAAAGTGTGGATATTCTCCCTGGTTCTTTTTTTTGTTGTTTATATATTTGTAAACACACTTTTTATTATCTCTTGCAGTGGTGGCCAGGCTGAGTTCTAGCTGAGCTTTTGCCCCATTAATGTTCTTTCTACACAACCTAACTAAATCCCTATACTCTTCCTGAGTAGCCTGCCTCTTCTTCCAAAGGTGGGAGACTCTCCTCTTTCTCCTAAGTCCCAGCAAATGCTCCCTGTTTAGCCAGGCTGGTTGTTTTCCCCACCAGTTTGTCTTATGACACACGAGGACAGCCTCCTCCTGAGTCTTTAAAAGTTCCTTCTTAAAAAAATCCAGCCTTCTTGGACCCCTTTGCCCTCTAGAACTGTACCCCAAGGGATTTTCTCAACCAGTGTTCTAAGCAGGTTGAAGTCTGCTCTTTGGAAGTCCATGGTAATAGTTTTGCTGCCCCCCTCCTTACTTGGCCAAGAATTGAGAACTCGATCATTTCATGGCCTCTAAGCCCAAGATGACCTCTGACTACCACATCATTCAGCAGACCTTCTCTGTTTGTAAATAACAAATCCATCAAAGTACCTCCCCTGGTGGGCTCACTTACCAGCTGAGTCAGAAAGTTATCTTCCCCACACTCCAGGAATCTCCTAGACTGGTTCCTGTCTGCTGTGTTATATTTCCAGCAGTTGTCTGGTAAGTTGAGATCCCTCACAAGAGCAAGGGGCTGCAATTTTGTGGCTTCTGCCAGTTGTCTATAGAACAATTCATCAACCTCTTTGTCCTGGTTGGGTCATCTATAACAGACTCCCAATAGGATATTTGCCTTGTTGGCCTTCCTCAACTTTACCCATGAATATTCAAGTGGTCCACCACACTTGTTGACTTCCATGCAATCAAACCACTCCCTAATATAGAGAGCCATCCCACTGGCCTTTCTATCTTGCCTATGCTGTTTGTAGAGCTTATAGCCATCCACTGCAGCACTCCACTCATGAGAGTTGCCCCACCATGTTTCTGTAATGGCAACTACATCATAGCAGTTGTAGTGCACAATGGCCTCCAGTTTCTGCTGTGACCAGGCACTGGGGAAGTCCCAGGCTGGACCAAGTAGCAGCCAGGAACTGGATTCAGGAGCTGGATCTTAGACCTGGATTCAGGAACACACTGACTGGGATTAAAGGCAGAAGAGACAGAGTTCTGCATACACCTTAGCCATTGAAGAAGAGTCTTGACCCTCTTGATCCCTTGACTTTACACTGAATATGCCATATAGACAGTGGAATACTTCACTGGTCAGTTTAGAGTCATCTGTCCTGTCCACTTCTTCCTGCAGGTGCAGCCTTTTACTTTCAGCACCCCCAATATGGTACACAAGGTCCAGCAGTGACCTTGGTCTACACAGGAGCAAGTATAAACAAGAACCTTTCTGCACACCAGTCCTTGGTAGTAACTTTAAACACTGAGAGTTATCACTGCTAGAAGAGGACATTGTCTGCAAAAATTTGCTGTTAACTTCAGACGGTGCAGTTATAAGCGACTGAGCTGAAAATTAAATCACTGAACAGAATTAGTTCTTCTCTAGCTCAAACCATTTAATTAAAAATAGTATAAATACCTTATCATAAGAATTACTATCCTCAGACTTTGAATCTCTAGGCCCTTCTAATTACCTAATTTTAAAAATACGCAAATGTTATTTTAATTCCTAATCATTCAGAATTCAGAATGTGACTGTCTGATTGTAGATATGCTGATGACAAAACGTTGCTGACTTGAAAAGCATAGAAATAGAGATATAGTCTTTAGACTGAGTCTAACCATAATAATAATAATAGCAGTAAGCTAATTCAAATATGCAGGATCCTATTCTGTTGCAGATATTTTCAGAAATATTTTATATAGCTGTATTATATAGCTGACCTATTCTCATTGAAACTAGCTGTAGGTCTGTTCTGGTATTTGTACCTATTCTCAGCAGGAACTGTTTAAGTAACTCAACTAGCTTTTAAAATAGTCTAAACAGAAAATCATCTTAGTAATGTTAACTTTAAAGCCATATTCTAGAGCAATAATTTATTAGTGCTAATATTGACAATATGTCATAGACTCCAAATTGTGTTGCACTGAATCAGATTTGCTGGATGAACTGTCTTCATCTTGTATTTAATATGTATGTATGCATATATAAATGTACATTATTTAGTACAAAATCAAGATATGCTCTTTACTGCCATTGATCAAATTACATACCAAGTTTTTCTTAATAGCCACCTCATGTTGACAAAGAAAGTTATTTATTGTCAGTAATGCTGAAAGTGGCCAAAACTCTACAATTATAAAACCCCCTTAATAATTTTTCTTACAGGAAATCTGTAGCTCTAATTTTATTCATAATGGCAGAGTACCAGAAATACTCAGACTGGAAAGATAGCACAGCAAAACCATGAATCTTAAACTCCTTTTTTTTCAAAACTTTCAAAATAAATGTCTTTGTTAAAAAAAATGGCTGCTGGGTGGCTTGGATTAAAAACTGCTTAATATGTATAATTAATCCCAGTTAGATTGGTAGGATATGTTAGTGCTGAAGCTTATATTCCTTGATGATTTCTGATATAGCATTATAACTTTTCAGTCTACTTCAAGAGGTCCTTAAAGGGAAGACAAAAAATATTTATTCTGTGGATGGGATTGGACACTAATAGGACAAAGTTTAAGACTGTAAACTAGATATGAGAGTTTTGTCTTCCAAATGAGAAGATCAAATGGTTTCTCTTTGCATGGTAGTCTCAAATCATAGGTTAAAATTTTGCCATCACAAAAGAGAGAACTGGAAAATGTTCTCACCCAGACTTTCCCATATATCCTGTTTTAAGTATCTGAACAGCAGTTACATTCTGTTGTTCCTTCATACACAGAATCATCTTTCACATGGTTGAGTGAAAGCTCTACTATTTTTATCTCCCATTATTTTAATTACCTATGTAGTCTGTCATGAAAACTGGGTTTATTTATTATAACATCTATGGGACTCTTTAGTTCTTGAAACATTTCAAATGGGATTTGATTGTAATTATATTTTGATGCAAAAGGAGCATTCATTTCAGACTTGTTGCTCTCTTTCATGGGCTTCTCAAGTTAGTTCTCATTCTTCAGCAAGGGGAAAAACACAACTACAACTAAAAATTCCCATCCTTCCCATAAGAAGAACCTGCTCCTATAAAAAGATGGAGGAAACTGTTGCTGAGTTGAGTTCCTTGGCTATGTAGGATAGGAAATAGAACAACATAGCATCTGGAAAGATTTTGTAGAAGTCAGTGATACTGTGGCATTATGTGAATATGTAGATGCAAACTCCTCTGGCTTTATGTGTTTTTTACAGCTATGAGCTTTTACTTTCTGACAGAATAATATATGCAATTTCCAGTCTGTCAAGAACTTGACAACAGTGGAGCTTTTTTTCTATTATATATATATTATTGGATGTGAATATTTGAGTTTTGTTTATTTTATAATGCACTCTGAAATCAAAGAACAAAATTGTCCAAGTGGCTGCTGTAATTGGTGAGGCTATACTGCTGATTTTGGGAGAAAAAAAGATGAAATGGGGACCAGATGATTCCATCCCACTGCTCTGGGATATCCCAGATGCAGATACAGTCTTGTCTGGGCAGTCCTAGACAACATTGTGAAATCAGGACCCAGACAATGCTCTCAGTTTGACAAATAAGATAATGGAAAGAAACAGCAAGGAGGAGCCAAGCAGAAAATGAAGATGGCAAAGCAACTTTTACCATAGGTCAAACATACCAGAAACAGTTCCTAATAGTGTTTTCCAGAGTTTTGACTAGGTTTTTTGGTGTTTGGTTTTTTTATTTTATTTGTTTGTTTGTTTGTTTGTTTGTTTGTTTTCCCTGAGCAGATCAGCTAAGTGGTTCAATTCTTCATAACTTTATTTCTTCTCCTCTGTTTAGTCCATTTTTGCTTGTCCAGGTTGTCCCTTCTGTACCTAACCACAGTACTACAAAGTGCATATGCAGCCTGCAGTGTTACAGTGCATGTTGCTTGTGTTTATTTATTTGTTCTTCTCCAACTTTTCACTTGTTTTGCTTGTGTGGAGGAGGTGTTTATAGAGTGTCATTTTTACTATGAAGGGTCTGGTTTTGTTCCTGCATAGGCATTGCCATAAACACAATTAATAATGATGCAGAAATTACACAGTATGATCACACACACATGGCACAAGGATAGAAAGTGAAAACTGTCTTTTTTTTTCTTATATAGGCTCACCTGGGCAGTAGCAAAACCAATTACTCTATGATAATAGCCCCATTACCACACTGAATAACGTAAAATGACTTATCCCAAGAAAAACACTATGTTCACATGGATAATGGACATTATTAGCCAAAGTTTGCTTAGTGTGAAGGGTCCAGATGGGTACAGGTAAATGTATTTGCATCTAAGCTACCCTAAACTCTGTCCAATGACCACAGAGGAATGCAGTAGTGAATGTCATTCTAAAGTAGGTGCCTACAACTGGTTAGATGAATCATGTTTTAAAGCGTCCGTTACTCTTCACTGACTATATAGAGAGCCTACAAGAATAAGCTCAAATGTAAAATCTATGTGACAGAAATCTGACATGAGGTGAAATGAGTCACACCTGAAAGATTTTGTTTCCATTTTCATTACTGTTTACAAACACAAAGCCATGAAGATGAAAACCGAAGTTATATACCTGTCACAGAACAAAAGGTGAAATAAGAGCTACAATCATGATTTGTTAAGAAAACAAAGCTGAAATACCCATCAGTGGATTGTTAGGATGCCACCCACTCATGGTACTCATCTCAGTTACTTCCATTGCCTGAAGGCTTCTTATTTTTCAAGATTTATCTTCATTAGTAGACTATAAGCTTTGCATAGTGGAAGACTGCTTCCAGTTTTTTTGTTAACACTGCCATTGTGAGTGTCTTACTTAGAATTGAGTTGCTGGATATTTAACTTCTGATGGACTGAAACTTTGTGACCTACAGTACACTGGCCTTGTGTGATTATGACAGAGACAGTTATGGTATACTACTCCGCACTCTCAGCATCTGAAAAATCCTGGTTTTTTTTTTTTTTTTTCCTGAGATACCAGGCCAAATGGTGAACAAGTCTGAAAATACCCAATAGCATGTCAGGGATGAGCAAACATTGCCAGCTGCCAGTTGAAATTCTACCAGTTACACTCATTTCTTCCTTTGGGGGAAAAAAAACCCAAACAAAACCAAATTAAAAACACTTATAGGAGAACACAGTCATGAAGATTTCACCAAAACCCAAATTTTTGGAGACCTAATAAAAATTAGATCAGGCTTGCACCCAGGTTTTGCATGGAAGTACAATCAATGTATGATCAATGTAACTAACCTTTTCTAATACAGTTATTTTAACAATGTGTATCAGTATCAACACTCCTGTTTAGTAGTGTAGAATTAATGGAAACGTTATGGTATTACTTAGCGATTAAATTAAAATTCTATTTTTAGTATAAGAAGTTAGTAACAATTCAGCATGAAGGGAGCCTTTTGGATTTCAGTACTAATAGGAAGCAATTGTGCTAATTTGGTGATTATATATATTCCCCACTTGGTATCTATATTTCAACAGTAGCTGGAGTAGAAAGTTATGCACATAAATTTTGAAGATATGACCTCAGAAGCTGCCTCAGGCTGAAAAACATATCTATTGCACTGTTATAGATGCAGCACACTTACTACCTCTAACAATAGTTACGTCCTAGAAGATCTATTTATCAGTGGCACTTTACAGATGTACAATATTTGTATGATGTAAGGTTTTCTATGGGAAGAACTTTTCATGAAAATCCATGTTTTCTTTATGGATATATTAATCTGACAAAAACTTTCTTGGAGGGAGCTGAAGTATTCTTTTTTCTGGTCTATTACCTTTCTGTATGAAAAATGAAACACAGCCTTCTTAAGTTCAAATTACTTGTCACTTGCAATAAATGACAGGCTGTAAATACAGCTTGTTTGACCCAAAGTAACATTTTGAAAAATTCTGTTTCATGGAAGAATTGGTTTTTGTTCTGGTTTCTAATGGCAAAAAAAATAATGGTCAGAGTTTCTTAACTGTCTTTTAACTGCCTCTATTGCATGAATGATATGATGAAAATTAAAAAATATATATTAATATAAATATTTGTGTTAAGCCTAGAAAACAATGCTTATGTAATCAACAATTTGCTCATACACCCTAGGATTTTAAATTCCTAGATAATTTCAGTCACATTTAGAAGAACAAAGAAATCCCAACAATAAATGTGTTTCTATAAATTTTACATATACAGCAGCTGGATGGAGGAGTGGAAGACAGGTCATTGTGTCCCCAGAACAAAGTGGAGGCAGGACTCAACTGTTACACATTTTATTTGGTGGCAGATGGCTGCCAGCTAGTCCTTCATACCAGCCACAGTACTGTTGATTCTTTCCTGATGAGAATATGGAAGATGTGTGTTGAATAGAATGAGGGAGCAAGGAACATGAATTCTTCTGAAAGAAAGCTTTGTTACTTCAGCTGACCACAAAACCAGTTTTTAATTGTTAAGGTAACGTTCTTAAGCCTATGGTCAGCAAGCAAATTATTAGCCTCAGTTTATCTTTGACATCTGTCACATTGGTCTAAAGTTACTGTATTGGATTGGAATACATTTGTGGTAATTTCTGATAATCTTACCTGAAAGTAGACCAGACTGGCAGAGAAGCTGTGCAAATTGCCCTTGAGGATGATGTATCTCTTTTATAGACTTGTTTTTACAATGTTCCTTAATATGACTGAAGGACTATTCTATTTACAGTATTTCTTATAATATTATGCCTAAGCTTTTAAAATACACAATTATAGTAAAATTTAGGTGAAAGAGACCTCCACAGGTCTTCTACTTTGGCCTCTTACTCAGTGTGGAACTCATGTCAGGCCTCAACACAGAACTCAGTGCAAGATTCTTGTAATTTCAGGCTCTTGTTCAATGCAGGACTAACGTCAAGATAGATCAGGTATCTCCGGGCCTTGTCCAACTGAATTTTGTGACCCTCAGGAATCTATGTTCCACACCCTCTCCAAGCAACTTCTTCCAGTGCTTCAGCATTATCAGAGAGAAGATTTTTTTTCTCTTTATGTACACTTACAATTTCCCTTGTTGTACCTTCTGACCATTATCTCTTATCCCTACGCATGTCTCAGAAGAAAAATTCAATTCAAGTAAATTCTTATTTATAAACTGCATGAAACTATTTTTTTTCCCCTATTTTTATTTAGATATGTGCGTTTTCTTCATCAGCCACAAGATGGGAGTATTGACCTTTAAGGATGTGTTTTAGGTTGTTTTGTTTTCCCTTGTGCCGTGCTGGGGAAAGACTTCGAGAAAATTTTTTGTTCCCTCCCGAACTTAACTAAATTTAACTGAATAGTTTCTGGAATGTTTCAAAAATATTACTTAGCCTTGTTCCCAATGTGAATCCAAGGGGCAAATGTCATCAGTACATTAAAAGAATTTCTTGTGACTAAGTATCACTTTTCTTTGATAAAAGTTTCAGAACAGTTCTTTTTCAGTTCTGCACTGACCTGACACCTTTTCAGATAATGATTTCCCTCTCACTAGGCTCTAAGGATAAATGGAGTACGAGATCAAAACACTTCATGCTGCATGTACAGCTCAGCATTTGCAAGTCTGATAGAGCACAGCTTACTTGATAAAATGACCAGTAATTTTGGGAATGAGAACTCAATTTAAGAAAAGAATAAGAAATAGAAGATCCCACGGTTAAATTTTACTACATAGGCAATTGGAAGGCTACTTGTTCTGCCTTTGTCTTATTTCTGAAAGGTGTAAGCATACAGTGATATCCTAATTATCATATGACGCATAGTGCATATGAAGGCAATAAAAGTAAATAGATCAATTCCAAACTATTGATTCTAAAATTTCTGAGCATTGAGGAAATTCAGATATGAAGCCATCTGCTTATTTCAAACCAGCTGTTGCAAAGAAGAGAGGGAATGGCATAACCATCATATGCTGTGTGCAGGTATTAAAGAAAGAGTATTCAGGCAAAACATAATTTCCAGTTTGGCTCATTAGATTAATTTTATAAATAAGAGTTGATTAATGCTTTTGAAAAGTAATATCCTAATACATTGTCTGAATAATTTAGTTCCTATTCAAATACTGAAAAGAAGCAGCAGATTTTTTTCAGAAGCCCAGTAATTGCCATTGAGAGATTTTTACTAAGCCTATATTGAGTACTGTTATTTTTTTAAAGTAGCATGCTAATGTTTTGTTATTTTCCATTAAAAATTCTTAAAACTGATGCTGGATTTAGACTAGTTTATTGATAGTAGGAAAGAACCCCTTATTTGATATAGGTGATACTGAGAAAAGATGGATTAGCAATTACATTTTGTATTGGTAAACCCCATCTTGTCAACATTTGTTAACTGTACATAGCTGTAAATTATTTGCCGAATTTTGGCTGCATTTTAACAAACTAAAGACTTGAATCTCCTTGCTCCTGTATTGCAGGCACACTGAAAGCTTCTGGACTTCTGTTCCTTCCTTGCCTACAATAAGAAACAGAAAGACTGAGCTGACTTGTGGCAAGCAGTAACAAAGCTGTATCAGATATATCCATACTCTGACCATGTGTCTGAGCCTTCTGTTAAACACGAATCTTTGTCTTCCTTCACTGGGATCCTTCTAGGAACTTGATATTATGGCCTCTCCAAGGAAAAGAGTTAGTCATAGAAATATACAAATAGCTGAGGAAATATGTCTTAAACATAGTGCTACATATATAGAAATACAAAGAAGTCTTACTAAGAGAGGAGGAAAGGAAGTGCAGCATTTCCATTGTAAATACCATGCTGTTCCTTTGGCTGAAGTGAGCTTGGAGGACTGTGTTTTCTGCTTCTCTTCTCTTCTCTTCTCTAGTTGTCTGTTTTATCCCTGATTGTGGTTGTACTATGAAAAATGGCTGATGCCTTTTTGTACCACAGCATTATGTCTTCTATATATTCAGAATTAGACCAGTTTGCCTTCAGGTCAGTAAAATGTATATTTTGTTTTCCATTTCTCTTAACAGTTTTACTGTAACAGCTGTGTGAGAATCTTTCCTTTAATGTCTATTCATAGCATAGTTTACTGACTCGCAGCTGATTTAGTCCTTTCCAGTCTCCCACACATCATGAAGGTAGTTTATGGAAGATGAGCCCAGAGACAATAGGTTTCACAAAGAAGTAATCAGGGCCTCCAGAATGTGACACATACAGTTCTTCTACAGTGTGCCCTTTCAGGCCTTCCTAAGACACTCTTACAATACCTGGTGCATATTTGGGGAGGAGAAGGAATAATTCCCAGGTGGGAGGTAGATCTAGCTCAGGAGTAAATAAAATTTTAAAGTAATTGTTTGCTGGGTTGATATCTTAGCTAGGAACTCCTGAAGAAAAATAGAGCTGTTTTTATTTACTTTGGGAGTATATTTTAAGGGGAATTTTGAGTTTCTGGATGTTAAATTGGCTGGTAGAAAGGCAGCCCAAGACCTTTGCTAGCTATGAATTATTTTAATGAAATGATAAATCCTTTGATGTAAATGTTGAAACAATGAATCAGACATGGAGATGGCACTTTATTTAAAAATGTTGTCTGAAAGACATACCTTACAGTACCAGACTGTGTTACGTCCATAGAAGTTTCAAATAGGATCCATGGTTTCTACATACAGTAATACTGAAGGTAGTAATGAAAATAATGCTCCTGTGTGCTCATGGGCCTGAAAGGCTGAATTCAAGTCTATTCCACCCTCTGTAATAAGATGGGAGCAAAATGAAAATCTGGGTGAGACAGGAGCTGTATTTAGTAAAAATACCATGTCTGGATAAATAAACAGCCATGAGAGACTTCAGTGCACATCTCATTTGTTTGGGGTTTTATTAAGGAGTTTCTCATTGCCTCATGTAAGAGATTTTCTCTGGGTAAGTTTCCTTTTTTGATTATATTATAAAGAAACAATTTCACCCAAGCATTTTTAGAGCCACCTGCCTTAGAGCTCATGAGACAATTCAGTCAGGTGTTAGATGACTTCCTTTTTTTGCCTTTTCTTATTTACAGGTCCATTAATATCAAATGCACTGAGTAGTCCCAAGGAAGCCAGTGGTCCTTGTCACATGTGCTTATAGACTTAGTGTCTAAACCAGCTTGTTTTCTGTGTTCCTGAGATGTTACCCAAATGTAAGGCATCATGTTATTGCAAGGACAACTCTTTACTGTAGTTGAGTTCACCTGGTTTCCTTTAGTTATCTCACCACAGGAAACATTTTTTAGTATTTGTCTATGTCACAATAGTGACTGTGTTAACAAAGAAGCATCACAGAGGTGTGAGAGAAGCATTATAGAATAAGAACTCTAGAAGCATTTCAGTTTTTCATCTCCAATAGTAATTAAAAAGTGGCAAACAGGAATTTTTTTTAAAGATCTAACAGGAAGTGGGGTAAAATGCTGGCAGCATTTTTAATTCACTGAAGGTTGTGGGCAAACAAAAATATTTCCCATACTTGTGCAAGTTCAGAAAGTACTGTAGAACAAATCCGTAACAAAAACCTTGTAGAGGTATCTACCTCATAGGTTTCCACATAGGAGCAACTTAAGGTATTTCTGGTCTTCACATCTCCTTTATAATTCTGTTTTGTTTTTGTTCTGTCCTCAGGTTGCAATTTGGATGTATCTGCATTGCCCAAGAAGCCTGTTTGTATGCATAGAAATAACATATGTCATGTGCAACACTGCCTGTAGTCCCCATAGACTCCCTGGAACAGTCAGGGCAGAGCAGGGAAGGGACAGGGAGAATCAGAGCTGGAATGGAACTGGAATTCAATTGCATGTCTGCTGTAGACCCATCCTCATCATAAAAACTGGCTTGTCAGTTTTAGCTTTAACCATCCTTATCTGAACTCTCTTTGATGTTAAAGATGGGTTACTTTTATCTCTCTTTCTTGTCATATTGTGGGCAAGCATCACTAAATCAGGTAGAAAGATGCAGACCTTTCAGGAAACCCAGACATGGAGTGAACAGTTTTCTCCAGCCCTTGAAAGTATGTGGGATTGATCTGTTGTACAGTCCCCAAGCCCCAGCCTAGGGATAAAATTTCTTAGAAGAGAGGCAAACTAAAATCAATTCTCTTCTGTTGCTGGGGTAAAGTTGGTCAATAGCTGATATTTTAAAGCACCTCCATCAACAATTTATGAGATTTATTCAGTTTATGCGAAAGAGCACTCCATAATCATCACTACACAGTGATGGCCCAACAGGGTGTTGCTAACTGGATATCGTTTAATAAAAGTTTTTCAAGTGCTCAGCATGCTTTCATCAGAGGGTGATTTTTGTTTTTATCCTTGTTTTGTATGAACGTTAGGAGGTAATCAAGAAGTTATAAAAGTTGATGATTTATGAAGCTTTTGAAGTGGTGGGTGAAATTGTAGGCTAGATACAATGCTCATTTTGATCACACTGTTGGTAAAAGCATGATAAGACTGTTGACTAAAAGTACTATTAAAATAAATTTTACGACAGGCTATTAAATAGAGATTTAGTATTATTTTTCTAACTTGATTCTGGTTAATAGTAGTCTTGGTAGACACTGGACTGTGTAGTGTTTATAGGGACACAAACCTCACAAATATTACCAAACTGGTGGATAGTCCCAGTGTACTTTCGGAATTGGAAATGTAGTTTTAAGTTACCAAGGCAGTATTCTTGTCTCTTACACTATCCTTTTCAAACTTTTGTTCTATGCTCATAGGTTCATCCCAGTCTGCTCCTTTAATTCTTAATCTCCTCTTGCTTTGTTATGTTTTTATACAAGTCTTCTACTTTTTCTTCCTTTTTCTTTTCTCATATTCTGAGAGTACTTTGATTATTACTTTTCTTGCTTCAGTTCCAGAAAGCACAAGGGAAAACAAAGTCATAGTTAACGTTTTTGCATATGTAGACCCATACTTACTATTTCCTATCACACATTATTCATGATTTGCAAAGAATTCTGAAAACTGCTTTTTACAGTTTCATAAGTATCCCTAAGTCAGTTCTTTTTATCTCTCTTCTTTTTTTTTCATTTCTAGCTACTTTCATTCTGAAGAGAATCTCAGAATGCATAATTTTCTTTCTGATAAATCACTAACAAAGAACAGAAGCAAACTTGGGCCAAATTTTGGTATGTTTGATATGTTTTGTCTTTACACATCCTACCTCTACTTACATTCTGTATTGACTGCATCCATTTGAAGATCTGATAACTTCGTATCAATGTGTTTTCAATCTGCTCATTGTTAATTAGGTGAACAGATGTGCACATCTCCTTCTATCCCACACAAGCCACTTATACTCATAGATACTGCCACCTTTCATCTTTCACATATAAGTAATTATAGTAATATAGTATATATATAATATAGTAAATTATAGTAAAAATCACCAGAGGAAGATTATCATTACTATAAAATTAATCTGAAAAGGACTCATGTAATTATTTAAAGTTAGACTGGATAATTTGTTATACTACAATCTTCTTTGGGCAATAAATAAAACTTAGTTATTTTTTTTCTTTTCAGAAACATTTCAGAAGCATTTCAGAAACAGAGATCCACTATGTTAGTTACTGTGTTACTGTTCATTACAGTAGTTAAACAAATGTTTAAAGAGCAAACTTGCCAAAGAGGCACAGTGCAGTTTCTGGAAGGTTTTTTTTTTCAAATTCCTTTAGAAAACATTGCAACATTAGAGGTGGTTTGTTTTGTTTTGTTTTGCTTTGCTTTGCTTTGTTGTGTTGTGTTGTG
>JANHGN010023747.1:16074-28488 GCA_024605025.1 Megaceryle maxima | reverse complement strand
GGGCCCCGCTCCGCGCCGAGCCCAGCGCCACCGACCGCGCAGCGCCACAAAATGGCCGCCTCGCTGCGGCGCCGCCAGGGGGAGGTGGAGGCCATGCGGGAGGGGCGGGGCCAGGGGAACCCCGCCCCCTTCGCGGCCGAGGAGCGCGCGCTTTCCCCGCGTGGCGGCGGCGGTCGCGCTCGAGAGAGGCGTGAGGCGGTGGGGGTGCGCGTGCCATCCTGTCCTATCCCGTCCCGTCCCGTCCCGTCCCGTCCCATCCCCTCCGCGGAACGGCCTCTGCAGGGGAGCCCGCCCGGGTCCCGCCGCCCTCCGGGAGCAGAGCCCGGCTCCGGCTCCGGCCCCGGCCGCGGGGTAGCCTCCTGCCCGCCATTGGCTCCGTACAGGGTCGGGGCGCAGCAGCCCGAAGTCGGGGCCGCGGGCAGGCCGAGAAGCAGCGGCGGTGCGGGTGCCCGGTGTCCCGTGAGCCGGGACGGCCGGGCTGTGGTCGCCCCTCCCGCCCACCGGCCCCTGCGGCGGTCTGCCGGACTCGGTCTCCTTTTGCCGATGTCCCTTGTCCCGGGAGCCCCTCGCAGGACGCGGCCCCCTGGCGAGACCTCGCCGGTGCCACGCGGAGCCCCTCGCCCGGCTGGCGGCCCCTCGGGGCCCCCGGAGGGTCTCCTCTAGACACAAACGTACAGGGTGGATTTTATCTGTTCTCGGTTTCTGCTGGGTTACAGCCCGCACCAGACTGACACGAGCAAAAATCTCTGCGGGGCGGACGTTCTTAATGCAACGCTCGTGGCCGCGGGTGGATAAGCTGCTCTGCTTCCGCTGGGCTCCTGGGGTGATCCATCATTTTCCACTCAGAGGCCACGGACACGTGGGGGTTTGTCCGCCAGATTTCGAGATCAAACGACCAACCGCGTGGCCGGGGCGTCGGCAGCAGCAGGGCTGCCAGAGGAAGGCACAACGCGCCCTGAATCCAAATGCTTCTCTCTCCCGTTCTCCTCCTCCCGAATAGCCCCAGGAACTGCTGTGGCTGCGCAAATCTTGCGGCTCTCACGCACCCCAGCCACCTCAGCCCAGCGCCGTGGGAGCGCAGGACCCGGCGAGCACGGGGGGGGGGTGGTGACAGCAGAGCGGTCCCCGTCGCTGGACAGCAACCGCTGCCTTAATGCTTCTGTGACAGCGCCTGCGACCTGTGGCGAGCCTCCCACCGAGCGTGGCTTCTAAAAATATCACCACAGGAAAGAAAACAACCAGAAAAAAAAAACAAAAATAGCAGAAAATGTAGTTATCAGTTTGGATTTTTTTTTTTTTTTTTCTAACCTGGAAATTTCACACGGGGTTTTAACATCGCAGGTTTCTAGAAACAAGAGAAAGAAATGCAGAAGGAATTAAAATAGAAAGCAGTTTAAAAAAAATAGTCCAGGGTTGAGGGAAATAGAGACTATTTTTTTTTATTTTTATTTTATTTTATTTTATTTCCTTTTTTTTCCTTTTTTTTCTTTACCAAACCAGAACAGTGGTGGTGTATTGTGTTTTGGGTTTTTTAATGAGAGCACTGTATTTCGTTCAGCTGTTTTAAAGCTGTTTAAAGCTGTTTTTTAACATAAACACGGAATCTTTGCACATCTACCGTGAGCTGGCAGATACCGTTCTCCAGAGAGCTGGGTGTCTCTGGATGCCGCTGGGTGTGGGGGTGGGAAACACCCCCTCGTCCCGCTGCTCCCACCCAGAGCTGGCGGCTGGCGGCGGCCCGGGGCTGTGGCGGGTACCGGTTCCTCCTCGTACACTCCCCGGGACCCCGGCTGCACTACCCGAGGTCTGCGGCCGCAGTTTGACGTTAGTGGAAAACCTCCGACATCAGACGAGAGTCGCCTGTTCCCGCTGACCACGGAGCGGCAGCGCTGCCCTGGGAACGCGGGTCCCCTGCGCCGGCAGCCGCCGCAAAGCCCCGCGCTGCCGCTGCCGGGTCTCCGCCGTGTCCCCCACAGATCCCGGCACCCTCCAAGAGGTTCTGCTCGGCTCAGGGGGGCCAGCTGGGATCCAGTGTTTCCCCACGCATCAAGGAAGCCGATAAATGTGGATAAATTGGCTTGGCAGCCTGGGAAGGGTCTGTCTGCTTTCTCCGGAAAGGAGTCCGGGGCTCAGCCGCAGAGCCTTTTCCTGTGCTCAGCACGGGCAGCATGAAGACCCGCACCTGATTCACTGGCGGTGGGAGCGGGGTGCTGCGCGGGGCTGGAGAGCCGGCACCAAGCTGGCAGGGGACAGGCTGGGCACTGCCCTGCCCAGCAAAGTGCAGGCCAGCAGCGAACGGGAGCAGAGCAGGTCCAGTGACAGTGACCAGATGAACAGACGAGTCCCGCAGCACCGAGGCGGCGGTGGGGTCGTTCCATGGGTTGGGGTCAGCGTCCAGAGCAGAGTGGGGATGGCTGACCTGGCTCAGGCAGAGAGACCCAAAGGCAACATTCCTGAGGAGGAGGGAGGAAGCTCCCAGTGAGGTGTCCCCCGGCTCTTTCCCTTCCAGGCCAGCTCTGTAGCTGTGCTCCCACAGCGCTGGCCTCGAGCGTGGGCAGCCACGCTGCTGGCACTTCCTGTGCCTGCCAGAGAGCTGAGCTTGTTGGCCATATTTCAGCAGAGAAAATCAGGCACGTGGCTGGGGCAACGCAGCCGGCCAGCCTTCTGCTTCCCCGGAGGAGCTGTGCTCCGAAAACACCTCTTGAACTGAGGCCAAACCAGCCCCGACGAGTGGCCTGCGAGCTGCCTCTGCCCTGGGCTGGAGTCATCCCCTGCAGGGAACTGTTCCCTCCTCCCTGAGCGGCCACCCGAGGAGCCAGCGTGGCCGTGGGGAGGGCTGTCCCTTGTGCTTCAACTGCACGAGGGCCTGGCCACCCATGGCGGGGGAGCCTCACCCAGCCCTGTGCAGCCCCCACGGGATCTCTACAGCCTGCAGAGACTTGTCCGTGTCCAGCTCCCTCCCCCCCATGCCTCACCCTGCTCATTCCTCCTCTTGTCAGAGTGTTGCTGGAGGTCCCCACAGGTTCCAGGCCTGGTCACAAGGTGCACATAAGGGTGGGAGATGAGGGACTCACCAAGCCAGTATGCCTTCCTCACTACAGCACTCCACATCTGGGCAGTTGCTACCTCAGGCCAATTTCTCACCCCTTCTTTATTGGCCAGAGAATCCAGAGAGGCTGGGAACCAGCTGCAGATCTCCAGGGAACGATGTCCACCCTCAGCCTGTGTCCTGGCCAGGGCAGGTACAGCTCCATCCAAGATTGGTGTGGGAGAGACATGCGAACAAGTGGGCACTTCTGCAACAGTGCACCGAGCCCCCCCCGCCGATTCAGCTGGATGCTGCAGCCCCTTCATCTCCTGGTCTTCTTGGGGGCTCTCTGCCTGCAGTCAATAGAGACCCTGATCTATAGGCCCTTCTGCGGTCCCTGGGGCTGTAGGGTCTGTCTGTCCCATGCACTTCTACATGGTTATCCTGCTCTGAGAGTGGGGAGGCAGCATGCACTGCAGAGACACCCCAGCCCAGTATCTGGGCACCGTTCACAATGGCAGCACCTTCATCTTCCCCAGCAGGCACCAGGGCCAGGTCATTTCAGGGGAAACTGTCGCTCATGGCTGAAACAATCCAATAGTTCACTACCCTCAAAAGAGAGGATCATTCTCCTCTTCCGTCCCCTGCCCTCCACGTGCCCCCCATGACCCACCTGGTCTCTCCTGTTTGCTTGTGATCCGAATGAAGCATCACACCTTGTGCAGGTGGGATGGAGAAAATGGGGCTGCGAGTGGAGACCAGCTGACATGAGCCACTGGTTCTCCTTTGGGAGGAGTAGTAGCTTGTAAGACCAACCTTGGTCTTGGGCTTCCAAATACCTTCATGGATTTGAGCCCTGAATCTGCCAGCATCCAACCCTGACAGCTGAGGTTGCACAGGTCTCCAGTGCTCAGTCCTCAGACGCGAGCTCCCTTTTCCGTACCAGTAAACACAAAGGACTTCAAAGTGGGATGGCTTTTGTGGTGAGATGTAGGATGCTCCAGGCAGAGGCCGGGGCAGGAGGATCCCCTAGGAGATGCAGGTTCAAACCTCTGTAGCCTGGGCAGAGTCTTCAGCTGGTGCCCCCTTGCTTTGAAAGGCAAGGTCCAGCTGCTCAGTGTCTCACTGTGTCCCAGAAGTTCTCCTGCATGGCCACCTGGAAGTTACTCAATGCCAGTGGAGTCCAGCTCACTCTGAATGCCTGGGCTTTTCCCTGTCCCCTCTTCGTGCCTGCGATGGTTCCCCAGATGCCTGCACCCACACCCAGTTCTCTCCATTATTAGCTGTAGCTGACAAATGCTCTAGGATGACAGGAGCTCTAAAAGCAGCAACGCTCAGCAGCTAAACCAGCTCGCTCCATCTTATCGTTGATGGTTGTCCCACAGGGAGTCTGTGGGTGTGCTGGAGCCTGAGCCCTGCTCTGCAGAGCCCAAGTTCAGTGCCGTCTCCACCAGCCAGTTCTGCTGAATCCACCAGTGCTTTACTGTGCCCACATCAAACCTGCACTGGGGCAGCGCCAGGACAGGGACCCCTCCCGTCTCTGTCTCCCTTGGGTGCTGCAGGGCTCCTGATGCAGCCCTGCCTGTTCCTCTGGTTTCTGTCGCCTACGGGGCTGATTTAGTGCAAAGCTTGACAGGAGGATTAGGCTAAAATCCGACTTAGAATCATCGAATTGTCATGGTTGGAAGGGACCTTAAAGATCACCCAGTTCAACCCCCCTGTCAAGGCAGGGACACCTCCCACTAAAGCAGGCTGCTCAGAGCCCCATCCAGCTTGGCCTTAAGAACTTCCAGGGCTGGGGCCTCCACCACCTCCCTGGGCAACCTGTTCCAGTGTCTCCCACCCTCATGGGGAAGAACTTCTTCCTGATGTCTACTTGAGGATTAAACTAAAAACTGCCCTCCTACTGCCCTGGATTTTTTGAGGGGTGTCACAACCTCTGGACACCGCTGGTCTGAGGGAGAAATGGAGTATCTCTGGTGGGCCAGGAGGAAGGACACCCTTCACATTTGCAAAGGGGAAGAGACTGCAAGAAGCTTTTCTGCCAGGAGAGGTGGCAGGTGAGCAGGATGGGTGGCCTCATGGTTGCCACGTCCTGTAAAACACCAGGCAGTTGCCAAAGCTGAGCCCTACCTTCCTCTATCCTGAGCTGAACCTACAGAGAGCTTCAAAATCCACCCACGATCCCTGAAGCTCGTCAGCAGCTGGGGTGGAGCGTGCACAGCAGAGCTGAGGGAATGGTGTCTAGCAGCTGCCATCAGCAGCCTGGAGAATCGCTTTTGCCATTTTCATTTTCAGAATCCCGGGACATGAGCTGCCCTGTGGCACAGGGTCTTACTGGGCTGCTGGTGGAAGTTGAGAGCTCATTATGAGCCCAGCTCCTACTCTGGCCATTGATTTTTTTAGTGATCCAGGTATCAGGCCAAGGTGACTGCAGGATTGAGCCCCTCCCTGAGCCTGAGCTGAGGAACTTGCTTTGTGGGCCTTTTTGATTTGGCCAAAATCAGCTCATTTCACAGCAAAGCCTTGGGAAGCACCGAGACATCAGGCTGCAGACCTTCACCTAGGGAAGGGCCGCGTGAGCTTACCATCATGAGCTCTGCTTGCTTGGTCTAACAAAGATGCTCTTGGTCTTCCTTCTTCTCTCGCTTGTCATTGCCCCTCTCCTAAAGGCTACAAGTCACCTGCCACCCTCCTGCCAGCAAGGCTGGTGGGAAGCCCCGGTGGTTTGGCCAGCACGGGTGATCTGAAACTGCTGGAGCAACTCGGCACAAAGTCCTTACTGGCTTTGTCTGAAGCGCGCTGTATTTAACTCGGGCTGCCAGGACAGCGACCACCCCTCGACCACCAGTAGCCCTGGCCAGACCGAGGGCAGTAACTGGTCACCGAGCGATGAAGTGGCACAGATGGCACTTGGCCCCAGTGCCACCGCAGCGTGCAACTAGGGCAAGTCTGGAGCGCTGACATGGACTGTTCCCGGCTGCTCCCTGGAGTGGGGACGGAGGAAAGATCAGAGAATCCTCCAGTCCAAACATAAAAATATCCCAGGTGGGTCAGCCCTGTTGAATGTGTCCAACAGCAGGGACCATGCCGGGGAGCACGTGCCTGTGGCCACCTCCTGCAGCACCCACAGCTGCGGGATGGGACATGAGCAGTGTGTCCCTCTTACCCTCCAGCTGCCCAGATGTGGAGTTTGCCCATAAACTTCTAATCCCTTTTGACCCTGAAAGGCTCCAGAAGACCCCATGTACAGAAGCATTGTCCTTTTAAAGCTTTCCCTTCCAATTTTCATCGAGAGCTCCTTAGTAGCTGCCTATGAAGAACAGAAGCAGCCCACAGCTTAGTTTCCAAGTGCTTAGGTCACGTGGATTGCCAAATGTTATTCATGACATCCAGCTGAAATCTGCAGCTCCAGACAAATATGCAGCTCCGGGCGGACATGATCGTGCTTCAGAAATCCACAAAAAAGACAAAGAGACAACCATGGAGATTGTATTTATTATTATAACAGAAGAGAGGCTGCTTTACTGATTTGTATTTACAAATCTTTTGGCAAAGAAAAGAATATCCAGTGTCATTTATTAGCCTATTTTACAGCCCTGGCAAGAAGCATTAACTTGTAATAGCAGCAAATGCCTACGGTTGGATTGGCTGCTACAGCGAAGTGCAAGGAGTAACACGGATCACCTACGTGGTGGCAGGCAGGGCACGCCACGGGCACGGGCATTTGCTGTCTGGAGAGGGGGGCAGGCACCACATGGCTGCTTCAGCCCACGGGGGCCAGGATGGGGCACCCTGAGCCTCTTCCACAGTTCAGCTTTCTGTAGAGTGACAGAGCCAGGAGCCCTCTGCCCGTCCCCACATCGCTGGGAAAGCAGCCCTGCACCTGACGTTGGTCAGGGGGTTGTTCAGCGCTTCAGAGGGCTGAACCGAGCTGAATGGCTTCAAAGTGCTGGGATGGGATTGTGAAACAGGTCCTGGCACACTTTGGGGGTGGGGTGTGTGTTTGACAGGGCTGATTGTGACATGGCAGGAAGACTTCCTGGCCCCCTGGACCAGAGAAGCGCCTGGTACATCAGGAGAGGAACCACAACCCTCATTCAGCTGGCCACAAACTGAGCTGCTGTGGAGTTGCTGTGAACAAGCGAGTGCCCTGGAAAGCCCATGCACGCACAGCACCAGACCCCAGCAGCCTCGGGGCACTCTCTGCATGTGGCACCTTCCGCCCAAACTGTTGGTATAGATTTCAGACATCAGCTTTAAACCTCAGTGCTCACAGGGCCTGGCTCCTCACTGGGATCAGGAGACAACGAAGGGGATGCAGAAATGCAAATGCCACCTTGGATGCCACCAGCAGCCTCAGCATTGCACCAGTAACTCCCACACGCAGCTTTCTGCAGCAGACCTGCCTCCTGCAGAGAAAACGCTTGGTAGGGAGAGCAACACCAGAATGCCACAGAAATAGAAACTGCTGCTGGCTAAGGAACTTGCAACAGTGTCCAGCGGCTGCAGGGAAATCCACGTGCTGCCTCTGGAAGACACGGTCCTTGCTGTGCCTCACTGCTGGTGGCATGGAGAAAGGTGCAGGGGTGTACCAGCGGTGGCGAGAATGCCGAGCTGCCCACCCACCACCACCCCCACGCAGGCTCCACCACACCTCAGCCACCCAGCTCTGCCCCTTCCCTCCTCCTCCCTTCCTTCCCAAGCCCTCTGCGACTCCCATGGGAATTTGGTGGGGCAAGCACAGCAGAGGGCAGACAGCACCAGCGCTCCACGAGCACACAGAGTGCTGCTGCTCTGCCTGAAGGGCACATCTGGGCACAGGAGCCCTTTTTCCTGTTGGGAGCCTTCCCAGCTTCCTTTAGAGCCGGGCTGAACCAGGAGGGTGGGCAGAACTGGCGTTCAGTCCCGGGGAGAGCGGCCTGGGAAGGACATGGTAGCAGGAAGGGGGAGCGCGGGAGCCACGGAGGCTGCTCTGAGCACTCCCGGGTGCTCTTGAGGAAAGCGGTGTCAGCTCACGCTGCCCGTTGCAGAAAGGAGCTGCAAAGCTGCTGGCGTTGCACCC
Source organism: Megaceryle maxima (assembly GCA_024605025.1). Taxonomy (NCBI): domain Eukaryota; kingdom Metazoa; phylum Chordata; class Aves; order Coraciiformes; family Cerylidae; genus Megaceryle; species Megaceryle maxima. The sequence continues at coordinate 20,395 of JANHGN010023747.1, read as the reverse complement.
CCAGAGGATCTGGCCCTTGTTAGGGGGGTGCCAAAGAGGTCGCGTAGCTGTCTGCTGTCAGGTGTGTGACCAACCCCTTGTCCCCAGCCCCTACGGGGTGGGTGGGTGTTGCTTGAGCTCAGCACAGGGCTGGTCCCACGTGCTGACCACACGCTGCTGTGCAGCTCTGAAGCGGCCTAAGGAAGGCGAGGTGGACGCTGTGCAGACCCAGCCTGCCAGGGCTCCCCGCTGTGGGACATCTGCCTATCCAGCCACCAGCAGTGGAGGCTCAACCACCTCCTCTCCCTGGACCAGGCATTCCAAGGAACACCTCTGGCTCAGCAAAAGCCCCACACCTTCACACCCCTTCTACACACAGCATCCTGGGGTGTCAGGACAACACTCACACCCCCAGCTAACAGTCTGCAGAGGTGAACTGGGCTGGCTCCACAGCAGTGGGACTATCCCCAGTGAGGCAGCATTTCCCCCAGCACCAGCTCATGCCACAACGCAGGCGTGATGCCCTCCTACCTGAAGCCAACTCTGACACCAGAAGGCAGATGGAGATTCTCACTGTCCCTGGCAGGAGTTTTTCATGGATGTCAGGGCACTTTCCATGAGCAACCAGTCCTGCAGCTCCAAGGAGGAGAGCTGCCCCCCTCTGACCCACACTGGAAGGCCAGGAACCACTGAATCTGGCCTGGTACGTCCAAGGACTTCCTGGTGCTGAACAGCCCGAGCCTTCCAGAGTGTTTAGTCCTTGTCCTCAAGGTCGCATGCTGGAAGATGTTCAGGGGCTAACCCAGGGTGTGACAACAGCAAGGACAATGGAAGAGACCTAAGTAGAGGGGAGAAGACTTCCAGGCACCCAGCAAGTCCCCAGAGCAATGTTTTGGACCCCAGGGCCAGCGGCTCAGACTAGCCCTTTGATGAAGCTTGTGTCCAAGTGCACTATCAGCATGCGAAGGAAGGACATTTCTTTGCGCGTGTTCTCAAAGATAACGCGAGGGTCGTCGGACTGGCAGCGCAGGCAGTTGGGGGCCATCACCATGGCCAGGTTATTCACATCCATCTTCGTTCTGCCCACGTTTGACGGCTGAGCAAAGATCTGTAGGTAAGAAGGAGATGTTCAGCTGCAGCAGTGGAAAAGGAGACTCCAAACATGGGGCCTCGGAGGTTCAAGGGGAGCAGAGACGGGGCCTCCCTGAAGCACAGTGCCCCAACAACCACATTCTTAGGTGTGACCAAGTGCCACAGACACAGCTGACAGCACGGGAGCCTCGGCAGACAAGGAACATCTTGCAGACCTCAACCTCTGGGACTGGGCCCATGCTCTACAAGATCAGGAACACAACTTATTGCCTCCATAAGGAACAAGGCTGGCAGAACCCCCTCCATCAATCTCACCTTAAATACAGGTGAGAGTTGTTAAAACCCTGCCCACGGCCCACCACAGCCATCCCAGTAGCCATGCCCTGCGTGGTCCAAGCCGCCGGCCAGCAGCGGGGTGCAGGGCTGCGGGGGTTGCCTACCTGCAGGAAGTGTATGAGGTAACACAACACCAGTCTGTTGAGCTCTGGCAAAAGTTGCACCACGGCCACGGCAGCATCAGGGTTCTCATAGTTGCTGATACACTCCTTGTAGAACTGCTGGGGGATCACGGGCTCCTCCAGCTCCCGATACCAGAGCTTGAGAAGAGAGGCTGGGCAGAAAGCAGGGTGTGTGAGAACAGCTCTGGTTACCTTCCCATCACCTCCTGGGGTAGCAAGACTCAATGAGTCAGGAAAAAGAGGGCAGAGAAGGGATCCTGCACTTGTGCTGCTTTACCTTACTTCAGTCTTGGCCCTGAAATTCTCAGGCAGCCAAACTGGCCAGTTAGTGGGAAATGATGGCCTTTATCTACCTGCTCCTCCAGGAAGTGGCTCTGGGGCCACCTAAAGGAGAGGACAATGAGACCCTGGAGCTAGAGTGCTGCTCCTGAATGACTCCCAGCTGCTCTGCACAGTCGCTGCCCAGCTTGGACAGCCTCACTGGGCCAGAACCAGCTGGAGGCAGAGCTTCTCCCACCTCCCCAAAGGATTCTTCTGTAGGCAGTGGAAAGGCACAGAATGAAAGCCAGCTGGTGAAGACAGCCACGTCTTCTCCATGTCCCCAAGCAGCAGCACATCTCCTGAGCTGCTCCTGGACCATTCTCTCTGCCCTGCAACGCGCCTGCTGAGTTCCTGTACCTGGGATGTTGGGGTCACTGAGGCTGCTTGGGATTCTCCACTGATCCACCTGCAACTTCAATGCGTTGACTTCATCTATGTCCCCAGGTATCCTGCCAACAGCGACACAGCAAAGGTGCTTTAGAGAGCGAGCAGGGCAATGTGCCTGGTGTGGCAGCTGGCGGGCAAACCATGGCTCCAAAGCTGCTTCTAGACCCCAGGGAGAAGGGAACACATGGCAGTGGCAGCTACAGAAGCGGTTCCTCAGAGAACAGCTTACCTGGTTTTAGACATAGCCTTAAAGTGGGGTAGAAGAAACACTTGTCTCCTTCCCACTAGCTCAGACATCAACTATCATTCTGTCCTCAAGAGTGATTATTTTCTGTATCTAGGCCTCTCTGCACCATGTTCAGTCCAAAGATAAGCAGCATCTCTGGCTAAATACACCGAGATGTTAGAAACCGTTGCAAGGCAAGCGTGCCTCTTTTGTTAGCTACCTTAAATCAAGTTTAGCTACTGAAGAACTAACACAAAAATCAGTAAAATGAAAAAAAAACCAAACCAAACAACCCAAACTAAAACCAAAAGCCAAACCAGAATCCCCCATGGTTTCGGTCTCTCTTGACTCTTTATGTCTTGTGCATCATCAAGGCTAATGTGCTGCATTTGATGAACTGCTCTGCCAGGGACCCAAGAGCTCATCCCTTCCCCGGGCTGTGCAGCTACTACTGTTGAAGTTGATGAAAGCTCAATGCCTTGCCGGGGTACATGGTGTCCTAAGTGGTTCTAGTCACATCTGTGCTGTCCCCTCGTGCAAACGGGCTAAAGCTACTTTACAAGGCGATTCCTGAACCTGGGAAAGTTCTGGGTTTGTCCCATCTGCAGCAGAATGCCGGGAAGAGGAAGCACGTGGAGGTCAATCTTGATTTCTCATCTTTGAAGGCTGACATGTGGGTGTGGGTGGCTCAAAAGATACACAGTGCCCCAAAAGCTCACCTGAAAATCCCCTCTGTCTGTTCTCCTCCCAGAGCCAGGACCTGCTGTGACAGCTGCGTCTGCACCCAGGGCAGCTTGTTGCCCGGGTACATGTCCTGCTGCCGCAGCATGATTTCCTCCAGAGAGCTGCCGAAGAGCGACGGTGTCACGATGGCATTCCTGGCGTGTGTTATCTCTTCCACCGTGGGTTTACAGAGGCCCTGAGGATAGAGAAGAGCTCAGTGCAGCTGTGGCACAGCCAGCCTACAGAGAAACTGCCACTCGGGACAGTGGCAGTGAGCGGCCAGGATGGAGAGAGCTGCCCACGCACGTGGGCACCTTGCTGGCCTCCTGGCAGAACAGTTCTTGCTCCGCAGCCTCCACCTTCTCAAATGGGGGGGGGGGGGGAGGTAGGTAGCCCGGCCCAGCCCTGGGCCTGGCGGCCGCCAGAGGCCGGGTGCCCACCGGCCCCCTGGTGGGTGCGCGCATGGCCATGGGACATTTGGAGAAGGGCAATCCCAGTACGTCCAACTCCAGAGAAGGCTTTGCTCTCAGAGATGCTAAAGCTCCCTGAGCAGCGGGCACTGGGACCCCTTGCTTCTGAAGGACACCGACACCTGAAAGGGACTTTCCATCTCCCCTGGCAGCAACTGGGAGAAACGCAGAGCACTGTCACAGGGGCACGGCGGCCGTTCGACGGTGACCCCGTGGCCAAGCGGGAGGCACGAGGGAGAAAAGCTCCCGCCAGCCCCTGGTCCTGTGCGATGCCTGTCCCGACGTCTCCTCTCCTGCCCCGTGGGGATGCCGGGAGCTGTCACCCCTCCCAAGGTATTTCAGCTATTTGCTCGCTGTACATGGAGTCCAGATGGCAGGGAGGCCCCAGAGGGATTTGCAGAAATAAAAGAAGAGCAGATCTGGCTCAGAGACCCAGGACAGAGAGGTGGAGGCTGCCTGCCAGCTTTCACAGCCCCGCACAGAGGAAAGAGGGGGGTTTGTAGATAACACAGAGCACACAGGGTCCCCTCCCCACTGGCCGCCTCTGCTGCATCACTTTTTCAAACAGGAATGAACAACTCTTCATGCACAGGACAGGGGCAATGGCTTTGAGCCAGAAAAGGGCAGGTTTAGGGCAGACACTGGGAAAAAGCTCTTGAATAGGA
>JANHGN010023746.1:1881-65781 GCA_024605025.1 Megaceryle maxima | reverse complement strand
CTGTTATGGAAAAGCTTTGACACTAGTAAGACAGGTGTTTCCATCAGGATAAGAAAAGTAATAAAATTCTACAAGGCCCTTCTAATATTTTTTTGAATTTTTTTTTATTTTTTTTTTTTTTATTCTTCATCTCTAACAGTGATGATGATCAATTTTCTTTTAATTTCTTTCTTCTTTCCTCTCTGGTTCTGTGGGATCAGTTTCCCCTATTGCATCCATTCTTTGGCACAAAATTAGTCTAAGTGCACTCATAATCACAGTCATTATGGATGTGTGACATATGTAACTTTACATGTCCTAAAAATAAAAGTATGGGTCTGAAATACACACACACACCCTCCCCGCCCCCAAGTGCAGAAGTAGTTATGCAAAGACAAAACATTTACTCTAAGATTGTGACATAGTTTCTGGATTCCTCTGGGAGGTCAGGCATGTATCTCAATATCTTGCTGCATGTCAGCAACACATCCTGATTTTCCTGGGAAAAAAATGTCTGTCTTTGTTTTCCATTTGGCTCATGCAGCTGAAATGAGAATTTGGAGCTGTTACATGATGCAAGCTGTTCAAAGGAAAATTCACTTTAATGTTTGGGTGCCTCCTTCAGTGGAGGACCTCAGAAAGTGAACCTTTTCCAGTGAGGCACAAGATACACACCAACAAGATCCTGACTACCATGAGAGGACAATGAGTAAGAGAGAAATGTTCTTTCATTGACTAGTGGACCAAGAGGACTTGGGCATGCTGCAAGATCATGGTCTTCAAGATAGACACTGAAGATCTCCAGGGAACCTTTCTCAGTGGTTGTTCATATACATGGGCAGAAAGAAGTATCAAATTTAGTTTGGTTTTGGTTGTTTTTTGTGTGTGTGTGGTTTGTTTCTTTGTTTGTTTTTTGTGGGTTTTTTTATATTGTAAAAATACTTCTGACTCCCTAGTAAAAATAAAAATAAAAATCAACATTAGATGGACCGTAATGAGTTCTTAAGTGAAATATACTAATTTAGATTTGTTTTTTCAAATTTTTTTTTCTATATAAAGGCTATGAATTTCTTGGTATACTGTCTTAAAATAAGTCATAGTCATCTTGTTTTTCCAAAATCAGTCAGTCAGTAGTGGGCAGTCGACATCCATGGAAAACCCTACAATAATAACATTTATCCTACAAAAAATAAACTGGTTTGTATGCCCGATGGAAGGAAATAAATATTGAGGGTGACTTCAGCAGCGAGAGATTGAGAGGTTTATTGTATAAACCAGAAGTGAAACACATTATTAAAAGTTATGAAAAAATAGTGTCTTAATAACTGTAGAATGCCAGTCAAAACATGGTATTTTGCCATGCTACCTCATTTCATCAGCCCTTTCCTTATGAAATATATTTTCCCTATGAGTTTTTAAGTAAATATTTTCTTGGGAAATTATGAAGTGTGTATATTACTCAGGAAAATCTAGTCTTGAATAAAGCACATTTGGCTGCACCATTAGCATGTTAGAAAGGGTGCAGTAATAGTCCCTACTGGCCTGAAAATATATAAATGTATTTTTTTGTGCCAAATTACCAGTTTTCACAGTTTTGATACTGAAACAGAGAAATACTATTTAATTGTATTTTCATCTAACACAACATTTGCACCTATCAAATTTAAAATTCTGTGCTTTGTACAAGAGAAACATTCACACAAGAGCTGCTCTGAGGCACAACAAGTATAATGTAGATTGCAGGAAGGTATGGACCCTATAGCTGAAGGTAGAGAAATGTGGTTGCCATCTTTCCCAAACTTCTGAATGTACAAAATACTTCCATCGGAGAAGAAAATATAATGGTCAAGTTTGGCCACAATATTAGAAGGTTGACTTTAGTTCTGTTCTTTACTCGTGTGACCAGTGTTTGTTTCCTACCATCAGTATGGATGCATCTAGAGGATGGTGTAGGTGGACTATTCTGTCTCCTGTTGAGTCTCTGCTATGGTGTTAGACCAATAAATGTTCACTGCAGGAGGTTAGTGTTTCAACTCTTTTGTTTTAAGTTATTTGCCTTCTTGGTATTTGGTGCTGTTGCCATTGTCCATCCAGCGGGTCCCAAGGATACTCTATTTAAGAGTTCGTTACAAAAAACATTGAATCAAGAAAGAAGAAAAACCCCAGTCTTGGTAACTGAATCTCAGGTTTTGCTGTTGGCCAAATGAGAACTATGTTCCACTTCCTAATCTGTTGAAAGTATAAAAAGTAAACACAACAGATTTGGTCTCTGTCCAGAAGAAAATATAATTTCTAATAAATGCTGGCTCCATTAGCAAGCCAGCTAAAGCCATAGGGAACCACTTATTGATCTTCTTTTTCTCCAGGCTTTGGATACAGTGACTCATATTCCATCAAAATTATGAGTTAGTAGTAGTTGATTTCATTCACACAGATTTCTCTTCCTAGTCAAACCCCGCACTTTGGCCAAAATATTAATGGATATTTAAGAATGTTTGGGAAAGTGTACACATTTCAGGTGTATTACTCATACTGGTTCTGTGAACTGATACCTTCTAACACACTTCTTTGTAAATATAGAAGATTTTTATTTTTTTCCCCAATATACCCTATACATAGATGGGAACATTTTCCTTTTGCTCAGTATAGCTTAGAAGAGTAAAATCTTTTCTTATGCACAGAATATCATACAGGTAATAACACAATAAACTTTTGCTAAGATGATTTTCTGTAGCATATGAGCCTTTACTACATCGTGCGGGTATTTTCTGCTGAACTAGAACTTCAGAGAAATATTGTGAATTGATTTAAAGACCTTGATTGAAGGACATCCATATGAATTGTTCCTGTGATTCATTATCAGAGAACCGTGTTGTGTTTCTACTGTGGATTTGAGCATGTGTATTTTCATTTGCCAAACTTTGGAGCTACTTATGCTGTTTTCTCTAATAGTGACCGGACTTTATATTTTCCTTCTGGTCAAAGAACAGTTTAACCTTCCCAGGGGATAACTAAGAATGATTTGGCTTAGTAAGTTTCTCTCCAAGAAGACTGTCCTTCAAAAAAATTCAGAAACACTTTTTTAAACCCTTCTTAGGTTTGTGACATCCAAGTAGCAAATAGAGAAGGACGCAAGATGATGCCATGTGTTTTCCTGCCTCATTCTTCCAAAGATGGAATAATGATGGTGGAAGTGAGCTACTTATGCAGCAAGGTAAAACCTGGGAAGACAAAAAGGCATGAGATTCATTTGGCAGCCTGCAAGTGGTTAATTTGAGCTATGGTAACATTTCTGTACCTGAATACTGGGGTTTTTTGTGTGCTGGAAGTTGAAATATTTAGACTGTAGCTCTTCTTTATGCCTTGCTGGATCTCTTGCTTGAAGTACTAAAACCCAGAATGGCTCTGTAATGGAGATTACATTGGCTACTCCAGGGCTGTATAGTGGGATAGAGTCAATGCAAAAGTGGTAAAGGTGAACATTTTGGTGAACAGCAGTAATGGAGAGTGCAATAATGTTATCAGTGGGGAATGCTTATTAATTAGGTTTGGTCAGTATTAGTAGTGATACCAGTGAGTAAGACAAATTCTTTGGTGTCCTCAAGAGCATCAACCGTGTAGAAGGAAAGACAACTGCTGACCTGGGGGCTGGAACTCCTCTGCTGTAAGGATGGGCTGAGAGAGTTGGGGGTGTTCAGCCTGGAGAAGAGAAAGCTCCAAGGAGATGATTTTGTGGCCTTTCAGCACTTCAAGGGACCTGTCAGAAAGATGGGGAGAGACTTTTGAGCAGGGCCCGTTGGGACAAGAGAAGGTGTTAGTTTTGGAATAAAAGTGGGGAGATTTAGACAGGAGAGAAGGAAGAAATTCTTCCCTGTGAAGGCGGTGAGACACTGGCCCAGACTGCTGAGAGAGATGGAAGAAGCATCGTCCCTAGAAACATTCCAGGTGAGGTTGGACAGAGCCCTGACCAGCTAGTTCTAGTTGAAGCTGTCCCTGCTCACTGCATGGGGGTTGGACCAGGTGACATTTAAAGATCCCTTCCAACATAAACCATTCTGTGGTTCTATGACTGTACATCACTCTTTGCCTGGAATTTTGTATGCATGGGCGCAGGCATCCAGTGAGCAGCAGACAGCACTAAACAAGGACTACCCTGCCACAGAGAGAGATGTGCAAAGCGAGAGCAGCTGTGAACGCTGGCATATTGAGCTGCTAAGAGCTGCCGACCCTCACAGATGAGGCTGGCACGAGACTGCAGGAATGAGGATGGGGTAATGCTAACAAGACTGAATTGATCTGCATATATTACAAAGGACGACCAGAATCCTTGCATAATCATAAATCTGTAAAGTAGGTCCAGGGGAACACCTTGACTTCCCAGGAAATGAGAAGGCAGCTGTGAATGTTTTTGGCAGAAAAGTGCTTCTGCTTTTGAGAGTTGTCAGCTCACCATCGTTCGCTCACCTCTTGGTCTGGGCTCCATCTGAGTGTTGCCGAAACTTGTTCTGCATCGCACCGTGATGAGATTTAGTGTTTTGTGTCATGGATCTGGAAAGAAACAAAAATAAACCTCCTTCCTAAAAAAATATCTTACAATAGAAATGCTATAAATATATTATGGAAAGTCATATACACTGCTCTGAAGGATTAAAGAAAATCGTGGAGCATCTCTTTTGTAAATGAGAAATTATGTCTTTTCCCCTGATATCAAGTGGGATTGCTGATTAAGAAGGGCCATATAGATTTTAAATATTTTTAAATGCATTTCTTATGAAAGCATGAATACGCTCTGGGCACATTTGGCCAGTATTTTGAATTACAGTGTGGAAGTTGCAGAAAGCTTAAATGAAAAGAAGAAAACAGGAGCAGAAAGAGACAAGGAAATGTATCCGCCCTTTTCTCTAATAAAGGAGAAAGCATAATCATGACTTGCTGATAAGCTGTAAACTTTTGTATACTGCATTTCCTTAGGCAACCACAATTGTCCTCTGTAAGGACTGCTTCAGCAAATCAGGCTATTTGGTTAGGCATAGCAGAAAATTTTAGCAATCTCAAGAACTGCAAGCTCAGTCTTGCACTTGGTGAAGTGCGTAATGTAAAGTGATGCCTTTAGAGAAAGAACCCTATAATGCAAGAAGACAAATCACTGATTTGGAATTGATATGTTCCTTGTACTTGATATGTTCATTTATATGCAAGGAATTTATTTGATCCCAAATTCAGGAATTTAACCAAACAGGCAGATAATTACATGGCCATCAAGTGAAGAAATGGGGAAAAAAAACCCCATCAAGATCCCTGTTGCAGAAAACAAGTATATAAATTAGGGAATAAGTGACGAATTCTGAAGAGGAAAGCAATATACTAAATAAAGTACTATTTCATGCATGTAACTTGTGTAACATTAAGGTTATGCTTATACAACGAGAAGTAAGGAAATTGGAACTAAAGAGAGAGAAACGTCAGCTTTAATGCTGAACTTTGCCCTTCTACTTTTTAAAATGAATTTACTTTTGTTTTCCCCGCTTACAATGCATATGCCAATATAAATCACAGCACATTATTAACGCAAACAACACTGAGACATAGGAAAATAGAGAGCTTAGACTTTATTTGATTTTTCAAGTCTGACTGAATAAAAACAGACAATGTACAGCTCCTTCCTTTCTCTCTCACACCGATTTGTTATGCTGTTGTGTTTTTGGTTTGGGTTTGTTTTTTTTTCTTACAGTGTCATCTTTTCTATTTTAGGGTTCAATTGCTAAATGCATAGCTATAAAACTTACAACATTTCTGAGATATTTTTAATAGGAGGAAAATGAGGGGAAAAAAAAAAAAGTACCAAAATATTTCAAGGTCAGATATCTCTGCTTTGGGTTTTGGGGTATTATGTAATTGGCTTATTTTGATACTTATATTCAAACTTTCAGGAAGCATTTTAAAGTATGTCAACAAAGTAGGAATCTCAGTTTCAGTAACAGTCCAAAGGATTTGGATCCCAAAGGACTTAGGTGATAGTGCTTTCTACTTTACTTATATCCCCTTTTTTTTTCTGTAAGAAATTTAATGTAAAGTGCTAATTGTTATAGCTAATTCAAAAATTGATTAATTATTGCCTGTATACTTAGCAAGTATAATTTTACTCCCCCCCCCCCCCCAAGTGACATACTCTCCAGTCAATAAGCTGGTGCCTTCAGTTGGCCTGGAGCCTTCTCAGGAAAAATCATACTTTTGGTGCTCCATGTCTCTTTTTGGATGGTTTTTTTTAGTGTAAATGCAGTAACTTGATCCCAAAAAACCACTTACGGATCCCAGTATAAGGAATGTTTTTTACCATTCATGGTATTTGATAGTAAAATGACACTCAGGATCCTGCTCAAAACTGTGAGGAAAAATGTTATTATGTGCGTATTAATTCTTCATAGTGAGTAGGAAGAAATAATTTACATATAACATGTAAAATTATATGTCTGAAAGCCATAGAAATAATTTACAGTTGAAAGAATGGACTGTATCAATTGTGCTACTTTGTTTTGAGATACATGTGGTTTTATAAAAGCAGTAAATATGACTGCAGACTTAGTTTCCTTAATTGTTTTTATTGAAATACAGATCACTTTAGTTTTCAGCATTCTGAGTCCATGATAAGCCACCAGACCTTTGGTGACACTAATCTGTTAATACCTTAGGGCTATTGTTTTTATTTTTTTTAAATACACATTCAAGAATTGTGTAAAGAAATGTAATCTACGTATCTGTATGTAACTGCCATGATCTTTTTTGTTCAATTTTTACTACTTCTCTTGACTCTGAAACTGAAAGAGGCCGAACTTTATACACTGAAAGAAGCAGAATTACACATTAAGTCTGAAAGTCACAACTATAAAATCTGTGGGAAATTTAATTTACCCAAAGAAATTACTTTGAGTGTTTCTTTTTTCCAAATAAATTCATTTAAAGCACAAGACATATGCAGTGTGAGTCAGATCATTAAATGTGAATATTTGGAATATTGCACAAAGTGCATTTCACTCAGGTTGTTTTGGTTTGATTTTTTGTTTTTGTTTTTTTCCCTAAATACTGAGGATGCATTAAGATAATTGCAATAGTCTAATTAGACTTTCTCCTAAAAATGACTTGTCTACAAGTGGTTTAATAGATTAAGGATTTTAAAGGCGTTAGAGAGAACCAGTTACAGTAATCAGAGAAGAAAAAGTGCTGAAGGTATCACGAAGGCTCATAATTAAACTGAAGCTTACAGCTCAATTAAACTTGAGCATCATTATGCATAAAACATCAGTGGGCATCAGGAGTCCAATAAAAAGAGATGCTATCAATGTTAACAGCCAAAAGGTAAGACATAATATGGATTGGACCAAGTCTTCCAGATAAAGTCAAGGAAAATTGTAAATAAATTTGAAGTACAATCTAAGCTATGTCTAATAAGCTGATTAATATAAGTTTGACATTTGAGATACAGTAACTGCAAGACCTAATACTGAGCTCAGTTTTATGTAAACCACAATAGATTACTTTTGAAGAGGGGAAATACAAGAGTGATTTATCTGGTAGAAACAGGACAAGCGATGCCTTTGACTGTGAAAACACCACTTATGTCGTCCAATTCTGTGCGGTATTTGTTATATTTAGACAGGGGCATCCCGACCTTAGTTTGGATTTTCATTTCACTTTTATAGCTATATAATTTGGCAGCACTTCCTATTTCAAGATCCCTATAATCACGTAACTCCTTTGTAAATATGTGGCAAATACTTTATAAATAAGCAGTAATGGAGCCATCAAGCAGATGACTTGGATTGTGAGTACACTTCCAAGCTCAAGGCAGCTTTATCTATTCCTGGTAACATTTGGCATGTGTCAAATTGATGTACACCTTACAAGATGTTCTTTTACATAGCTCAAGGGATCTGAGGGCTCAAACACACCAAATCTAAAATCCTTGTAGTAGAGTGGGTGATGGGTTAAATCAAAAATTCCTGGGATTGTATCTTGACATTTTCATAGTTTTCTTTCAGTTAAGAGTCCCGTGTTAACTTTTTTTCTAAACACCTATGCAAATGCAGTGGTCAAAAAGTTTAAATACTGTTGGATTCCTAGCAGTGTAGAAATATCAGGAACAGCATATCAATAAAAAATTTGTGTGATAGAAGTTATTTGTGATAATACAGAAGAAATTTGTTGCAAAAGAAAGTTGCATAAGAGAAATTATTGCTTAAGAAAACAGATTTTGATGCTTTTCTCTGAAAGGTACAGTGGGTGCTTAAAATACCAACTGAAAAATTTAGGATGCATTGATTGTGCAATCTGTGTTTCTGTAACAGGAAATTTAAGGTAGTGAGTGCTGGGAGAAGTACTGCAGTTATATTCTAGAGGCTGCAGAGTATCACAGAAAGAATGAAGAGATCCTGGCGTGAAATGTTTTACACATTCTAGAAGATTGACAGGTATTAGTAAACTAATATATCTAGATTTCCCTGTCCTTTAAATTTGCAGCCCTATATGATTTACTGTTCTTTCATCTGTAGTGATGTCTGGAGGAACCTGTAAGTTCCACTTGGAGAAGTAAGATATTAAGAAGAAAATGTAGAGGAAAAAAGAAAAATCTGTAAGTGATAAGCATGGAAGTCCAAGTTCTAGCATATATCAGATCCACTTTCTTCCTTTACATGTAATGGCTGGACCCAATAATCTTAAAGGTCTTTTCCATTATAAAATATTCTAGCATTCTATGTACAATGCTTGTACAACTCCCTTTGTCTTCCTGGGGAGTACTTTGTAGTGCTTGTTGGGTATTGTTTGTGTAAAAGCTTTTATTTTGTCAGGAGTTAAATTATTAACTCATACCAGTTTCAAAGAATTTTTTTCTGGAACGGTTTCCAGGTACTGGATGGAGTATGTTGTGCACATTTTAGTCCAGAGAGGAGAGGCCCTTCCTAATCTAAAAACTGCAGGAAACCTGGTGTGGTTCAAGTTTGAACCTGAATGTGGGTCTTCTGCATGCAAACTGAATTCCCCTGGTTCCTTAGGAGATTCTCTTTCCTGGATCAGAGCAAGAGGTAAATTCAGTTGGTAGCTCGTAACTCCAAGCAATATTCAGTCAGAGGGATGGCATCTCGTGGAATACCAGATCCGATCATGTATTTGATCATGTCTTAATTAGCCACTCTTCTGTTTATAGTGAAACGAAGATGGTCTAGTGCTAATTAAGAAGGGTTTATTAAGCCCCATAGAAATGCCTTCCTGATTTAGAGCTTAGACACAAGTTAGCTGGGCATTGACAGCTCTGTAGTGAATCCCTACATTTGTGCTTTGTGGCAAATAGGAATTTATTTACTTTAGCTTGGCTCACAGAGCAAGCAGGATAAACCAATTTAAATTTGTCCTGCCTGGTTAGTTCATGGGAGGTAAATTGGTACTTTTTGATAGTACTTAGATTTTATTGTGAAATCAATAGTTAAGTGTACATTTTTCATTAGCCAAAACAGCATCTTTGCTCCTTCTCAGGACCTTAAGTATTATTTTTGTTATTGTACTCATTAGAGCATTGTTATATTACATTAATTAACATTAACTAAAATTATAATTACTGTGATTATAGTTCACATTGTATTAGCTGCTATATTGTGACAATCTGATCATATTATAACATTATTGGTGATGCTGGTAGTGATATGCATCCTTTTCTGTAAATAGGTACATTCTTCATACAGCTGGTAGGAACATAATGGCATGAAAGACTTTGACAATTGCAGTGAGATCAGCAGAAGGAGGAAAGATCTAAAAATCACTACTGAAAATCACCCCTTTTAATTTTAGATCCATAAAATACACAGGAAAACACTTTCTGAACTTCCTGAAGGGAAAGCCTTTCCTTTTAAAGCCATTAGAAAACAAAGACTAAGGTGCTCAGAACATCTCACCAGGGCAATACACCGCTGTTAAAATTACTTACCACTTTGTTTAGGTCAATTGCCAGCTTTTACTCTGCAAGTTTTTGAGTTACAGTAAGGTAAAGGGGTCCATAGTTACCCCAAGAGAAAATGCTGTTGTTAAAAGCTGCAGGGGCCATGAATCTGGACCATGTTTGTGTCCAAATACTACCTTGATACAAACCCACTTGTACAACACAATTTTAAGTGCCCATGCAGAGAGGTCTTTTCAGCTTGATGTATTTTTATGTGAGCCCTTTATTCTCCCATTAAAAAAATGCACAGAATCTTAAACATAAAGAAGCATGTAAAGGGTCTCACTAAATTAAATGAATTATTGAATTCCATGCTCTGTCCCTTCCTAGGTTGTTCAGTGCATAACATGATACCTGATGTTTGTACTATTGTGATTCACTGACCTAAGTGAGTGAGCAAAGAATGAAGAGCACAGTGTTTCATCTTGAAGCTTCTTTATTCTTTCCCATAAGATACTGTTAGTAGCATGAGAAGATTGTATTATAAAAAAAAATGTATCAAAATAAATTCCCTCCCCCAAGTCAATAGGTATTGTTTTACAGCTGGGAGGCAGAAAACATATTGGTTGAAAACATTACAATATTTAAAAACCACATGGAGTTGTAAAAATGGGAATGAGTCCTCTAAATCTTCTATAAAATGGTTAATCAGTTGATCCTTAACAACTGCTATGTACAGTACAGAGAGCTTATAATTCACAAATGCAGGTTCAAACAGTGTTCCCCAAGGATGGGGAGAACAGATTGAAACAAGGAAAAGAAAGAGGAGGAAGACAGAAGGGAAGAACGAATGAAATAAAAAGGTCAAATTCTTCATTTACCTTTTTGTTTGTTTGTTTGTGTTTTCCCAATTATTGTTCCCTGTTTCTCAAAGCTGAAAAAACAAAATCTTACCTTCTCTCTCTCTCTCTTGATGGAAATGGAAAAAGCAGTTGCAATATATTTTTGAATGCTAATTACTAAACATACTTGCTACTTCTTTTGAGTCTTCTAAGAAATCCTGCTCTATTTTACAAAATTTAAAACCAAGGTCTTGCCTTCAGTAACAAAAAGGGAAGATGTGTATATATTGTTTTTTTTTTTCTTTTTAATGACAGTCTAACAATAGTCACACTAGTCACCAGTGCATTCCAAAAATTCCATGCTGTCATCATAAAAATCTGACTGTAGCAGAATCTGTCTGGCACTAGACATAGCCCTAGTGACCCTAAACTCACATACGATCCCTGGTGATCAGAAGAAGAAAAATACAGTAAAAATAGAGAAATAAGTAAACTGCTTAAGTGACAGAAAAATATTCTCTGGAGAATGTCATTCATTTTTTTCCTGTCTTTCACAACTGTCAGAGGTACCAGCTCTCTGAACTTGTTTCTTGTTTTGTTTAACAGGAAGCATAGGAGAATTTACTAGTCACTTGGAAAGTAAAATTAGTGATGGAGTCAGGTCATTCCCCCATTTCTACAGTTACAACAGTACATTCACACTATTTAAACAGGAAGCATAACATAACCCTTTCCACTTTTACAAATGTTGTTAGTGATGAATTTCTCTCATCAGACTTCTGTTTCCTAAGGTTCATTTCATGAGAAATTATGTTTCAACATAAACCAATAAATAAGGTTTTACATGAACACGGAAAAGTTTTAATGGAGTCACGCATGAATTTAGAAGAAAAAAAAGTCCTTTGTAGGTGCTTTTGTGGTTGGTTTTTTTTTGTTGTTTTTTTTTTTTTAACACGAAATGGCTTGATTTTAATTGTGATTCATTTCTAGCATGGCTATAAATTAAGTTGGGAGGGATTTAGAGGATTCTTTGAAAGTTCAAAAGCATTCTAGAGGAATTATTCTAAAGAAATAAAGAATTTATTATAAAGTTTGATAAATTTTTGCTGTATTGAGTGACATTTGATGTTTTTACCTCCAGCTTTTGAAATCAGCCTGATAGTAGAGACTTCTTTCTGCCTGCCTTGACTACAGAGATAAGGCTGAAAATATGAATCTTAAATGTGCTGACCCTAAAAGCAATGAGAAATATCAGTGTAGCATTGCTTTGAATAAATTATGGATACTTTAAAGCAAATTGGTGTTTAATTCATTATGGTTTTTCATGTTAGTGGTTAGCAGCAGCAGTCTTTCAGTGCTCTGTTTTGTTTAGCTGTGCTATAGGATCATGCTTTACACACTGCCACGAACCCACTGATTTCTCTGTGACTTGGGCCTCTTTTGTTCTCAGGTTGGGCTCTCAATACCCCATAATGCATTTTCTCTCAGGTCCTCCTTTTCCTCTCGTGGGAACCCTTGAAGAAACATTTGGCTTTTATGAAGCAAGTCTGAGGTGAACAAAGTTAAACTTCATTATAAATGGCATAGATTGACCAATATGTGAATTTCTATTACTTAAAAGTGTACAAAAATAAAAAGAAAGAGCCATATAACCAAAGACTAAAAAGGAAGTCACAATTCAGACGTACAAAGTTCCTGTGTTTGGGAGGAAAAATCTCTCTTATCTGAAGATGATTCTGGCCTTGAAAAACTTGGAAATACAGATACTGGGGGATTTGCAACTCTGTGAGCAGTAGCTGGACAACAGTCCATCAGGAAGAGATGCTATTTTAGTTGCTGATTCATCAGAAAGATTTGGTCTCCAACCAAAGAAGGAAAAAACAGGCAAATCGTCAGCTCAATGCAGCCCTAAGCTGTATTTCATCCAGGGACGTGTGCTCCCAGAAAATTAAAAAAGGTAATTTCTTCCCATATAACCGGATATCTCGGCATACCAGAATCTTGGAGAACAAGAAACAGGCTACAAGAAATCCTGTACTCAGTGTGCTGAGGCGAGTGTTAGCATCTGTGAGCCTCCCCCTGATCAAATTGTGCACATCCTCGTGTTTAACTGTAACGGTTTATAGGCCATCACTGTAGTGTTTTATCTTGTGAATATTAACAAATCTGGCTTCACAACATCCTGAGAGGTAAGGTCGGGAAAACATCATATAAATATTTTAGTCTCTCTTCTTGAGGTAGAACTTTCACTTCCCTTACACACATCCTTTGTGTTTGTTAACTTGTATTTATTGGTCTAAGTTTTCTTAAACCAAAACAAAACAGTAATTTATCTAGTTTATTTCTTTCAAAATGGTGTTCTTAAAGTACATCTCGCAGATAGATTATCTGTCCCTCACAGCAAAGCCTCACAATGGGAGTCTAATAATTGCTCTTTTTCTAATTTCACTAAATGAGTTATAATTATTTTATGTCTGTTTTATGGTTACTGAATAGTATTAACCTAAGCTCTAATTATAATATAGCTTTCAAAGAAATGTATGGATAATAAATTGATGGACTGCCAGCTTATGTAGGAACATCACATAAAGCAGATATACAGCTACTAGTTTAAGGCATACCATGTTAAAATTCAGGGGCACAACTTCTTCATGAATAAGTAACAGGGTGTAAATTCATTGACTATCTTTTTTTTTTCTTTTTAGTAGATCAAACAGAGAAGAGCATTGATTAATACTTGTCAAAATGAAAGTACAGTTAAAGTTGCATGTTACCTACACCACTAGGATTGGAAGTCTCTATCAGAGTTTGAAAGTCAGGTTAGTCAACACTGTAATGGTAATGATGGATATTATGTCTATTTCCTTATGACTTGCCCAGTGTTATGAATATTACTGCCATAAATTATCACATTTGTTTTTCATGTGTAAAGTGATTCTTGACCAAATATTTTGCAATTCTCTTACTGTCAGAGGTGGATGAAGGTCAAAGCATTAAGAATCAAAGCCTTTAACATCTATGCATGCTTTATATAGCCTCTACCTACCCCCGCCAATGTGATGTCTGGCTGTAGATTTGCAGCCACAGACCCTCATCCCCAGAGGTGACAGAATCTCTTCCTGACAGAGATCCCCGCAGCTCCCAGCTCCCTCTGCACACTCCCATCTCTCCCTTGCCCATCCGGAGGGGATTCTTAGCTTGCTCATGTCAAAATAAAAAATAAATATCTTTGGGCATTTCTCATCCGTTCACTGGACAGGTCAGCAGAAAAAAAAAAAAAAAAAAAAAGTTATTTGGCCCTAAACCCTCAGAAGTGGCCTTCAGTGTGGTTTTTCCTTTTGCCTTTGGCATGAGAGGCTGTGTTGGGACACGCTGACTTTTTGCCAGTCGTCTTAATAGAGCTGACAGAATGATGCCTGACTAAATCCCTCCCCCCCAAAAGCAACCAAGCACACCAGAAAAAAGTGAGAATTTCCTTCCCCAAAGGTGATCCTTCTCATGTAGAGACCTTGAATATATATGACACCCATTCATCCTGGATTTACATTTTAAAAGTCGGTTGCAGACTTGTAGTTAAAAAGTGCTGTTTGAATTAGGTTCAGACTAAACAAATTAGATGTGTAAAACACACCTGGCTCTTATCTGGCTAACAGCTAAACCTTGGACCAGGAGAACTAAATAAAACCTATGAGCCATTTCCTGGCCACTATGTGAAATTTTCTGTTAAGTTTATTTTTTAAGCCTCAGTGTCTGTTTCTTAATTACTTAAAGGTCTGCGGATTCATTCTGTTGTATGAAATCAAATATAAATTGTTTACTAGACTTAAGGGGGCAAGGAGATTATGCACTTTCTTATTTTTAATATTTCTCTTTGCTATCTGCTGTGACCGGACAGAAATTTCAAGCAACAGTTCTTGGAAAACATATGGAGATCAGCCTAGGAATTTTGTAAGGTAAGGGACTGGCCGTGATGCTGGGATGTCTGGCTGCTGCTTCTGCTCAGCAGCTCGGCATCCTTTATATTTTGAAATTATTCTACTGTAACCATTTTCAATTGAGTTTAGTTTGGCAATATATCCTTGTTTCCAAAGGTGTCTACACTTATTTGACTATAGAAAATATTTACTTTTCTAAAGGGCAGCTTAACCTTTGTTGAAATTTGAGGTGAGCGAAAGGTCATTGTAATTATTTGCTGTATTATATGTGTCACATCTGAGTTACTATGAAGGCTGAACATGCATTGCCCTTTATTAGGAAACTGCTTAACAAACCCCAGTGTAAGCACATGTTTTGCATCCAGCAAATATTTTATTGAACCAGTGGCTTGTACAGGAAACTTTCGCTTCTCTTGGGCTCTGACTGGGAAGATTTAAGTTAGCAGAAGGCTTTCCCAGGGAATGGGTGGTTTGTTACAGCAGCTACAGCTACTTTGTTTTAAATATTTTGCAGGTGGGTAAAGGTGAAATTTGAGTTCCATCTTCCTGATAAGGAGCTGCAGAGTGGACAAATTGTAATAGCGGTGGTAGTTTTATAGCTGAGGTGGATTCATGAGAACATCACTCTTCTGTTAACAAAGGCTTCATTTCCCATAACACTTTCAAAACATAACTTCTTTGAGAGGTAAGGAAGAAGAAATATGCAATATGGCTGTAAATTATAAGTAAAAGTTAGATGGGATGATTTGATTACATTTACAGGTAGGAGCCTTTATCTGTTTTGCAGAAGGCTGTTAATTGCTGCTGGAGGGAGCTCCACCATTGCAGGCAGCATGGATGGCTGCCTCTGGCTCCTTCTCAGCTGGGGCAGATGTAATTCCCAGAGTGAAAGCCAAGATCACCCTCTAGTTTTGTTGCTATTGATTTGTTGTAGCGTTTCTGGTCTAATGCTTACTATCTGCGAGATGTTACATTACGTAAATCAAGCTGTCACCTCTACCTCAATATGAAGTTGTGATCCAGTGGATAATGAATTGCTAAACTCATTTGAGACAAAACCTCCAGTCTCTTAGCCATAGAAATTGTCTTTTATGTACAGTAAACAAACATTTAACTACCCTGATGTTAGTAGGTCTGGTTAAAGACTGAAAGTGCTTCACCTGATAGTGCTCAAACACATTAAAAATGAGTGTCAAGGTCTTCAGGAGCAGAAACCCCACCATGAATTTGTATGGATGAACAAGTAGTATAGGATTCAGCACTCAATGATATAAGTTACATTGTGATGCTGTAAAAAGGAAATTGTTTCAATAGAGAAAAAGTATTACAGCAAGCACCAAAAAAAGAGAATCGCATCCTTTTTCAAGGTACATGTCTTGTTTGCTTCAGTAACAAACTGCTGCTGCTCTACTACAAAGAACCATAAGGATACAATTGGGATTACCTCAGCTCCAGGCTGTGTAAAATGGGAGACGGAAGAATATGAGATCAAATCAAATCCGAAATGAAACTGGAATTGGGTCAAGGTGAGGGGTGACTTCTCGTTTAGCTGGGAATGTGCCATCTAATCTTGGATGACAGGTGACATGCTCCTCTGGACCAAAAGTTCGTGTCCCCAGCAGGAGCCCAACTGCTTCAGTAATAGAAGGATACTCTGAAGAGCAGAACGTATGTAAAGACCAAGGTATAATTTCAAGTCAAGAAACTTCACTTGAATTTGTTGCCTGGAAAATATCCCAAGAGCAGTTTACTGTGATAGACTGTGTGTAAATAATCAGCACCTCCCAAGTTACTCCCATGATAAAGCGTGATAGCCAGGAAGGGTTACTGCATCATCACATCACTCATGGTTTTATATCTGTATGGCAAAGTAGCAGATACGTACAGATCTGAAAGTGCTTGATACATGGGATATTCAGAGCATGTTTTTTTCTGTTTGTATATATTTATGGTCACTCACTAAGGGATCAGTGACCCTTTGATAGATTAATATAATGTACTTCAGATACAGTAGCACAAGTTAAATGACTTTGACAGTGAATCTGCTTGTTAGTGCTTGAGTTGCTATTCAAGTGGAAGAAACTAAAGGCTTTTGGTTCAAAAATCTTTCCTAAAAATCAGCCTGGCTGCCAAAGTACACTGCTCTATTGAGTCAGGCCTATCTTTTCAGTAAACAGAGTTTTTCTGTCTTTCACTCAACAAGTTCCTTTTAACAACATCCATTTAGAAACATCAAAGACAAGACAGAGGTGGTGGGAGATAGCCAGCAATTGCCAGCCAGGACCAGATTGCATAGACCTTTAAGGGTCAGGTGAGAGTATTTCTCCATGGAGATGCCGATGTGAGCAAAGGGAAGCAGAGAGACATTTCTGAGCAACCTCGCAGCTTGAGATGAGCATCCAAAGGTTTACCTTGGCAAAGGTCCACCACGGGGAAGGCTGTGCTGGTGTTGCACCCTGTCTTTGTTGTTCTGCAGATAACGTGACAGGGGCTCAGCTGGAAACAATGCCCTTTTTTTTTTTTTTTTTTTTTCCTCATTGCTGAGGATCAAGTCAGATTTCTAAAAACACCAAAGGCTTTTAAAAACATTTGTGTTTGCTTTCTCAAAAGAACTGCCTGCAAGACAGAAGTCTCAGATCAGAAGTCGTCTTGTAACTAGACTGGGGAGTATTGTTAACCCTCAGTGCGCGTTTGGTGATGTGTCAATCTTCTAGTGATACTGCTCTTGCTAGGAAATCATAATTTATTGAGGTCAACAGGTTAATGGGCTGGACTATGTGCTACCAATTGGTAGACATAAAATATATTTAGTCCTGTGACATACCTAAAAGGTTTTCAATAGAGGGAGGCGTGCAATAAAAACCGTGATGAGTCGTTCTATTATTTTCCTCCCAGAGCATTCTTTTCTTTCAAAGATAAAGGAAAAAGAGAGAAAGTTGATGTTTGAAATAATAATAATAAAAAAAGCTGGGTAGCTGTTATGCTGCAGATGTGGTTTATAGTTTAATATTTTGTGCATGAAAAAGCAGTTGTGATTCTAAGCAGACATGATGTAGAGCAATTTAAAATTAATAGAGCCCTTCAAATTTTTAGGAGCACTTTAAGTTAGAAGTGATCTTGGTTTTGGGCAGACTTGGTGTCTGTAAAAGTATGAAAGAGTTGCAGATATAGAAGAATGTATTGGTCTAAAGGCAAACACTAATGCATCAGATTAGGACAGAACAAATTATTTAAAACTGCAACAAACCAAAAATTCAAGCAGCAAAATTTGCCTTACTATGTTCTTTCATTACATTCTTTTGACTTCCAATCATTCTGTTATTTTAACTATCCCCAGCGAGGTGGAATAAAGATTCTCAGGGAAGAATATTGAGAATAAATGTTACCAAAACTACAGAAATTCTGCTCTTGCCTGTGTCTGTCCCTGTGGACTGACCATCTCTCCCGTGGGGGAGCAGGTTATTGATCAGTGCGGGGGAGGTATCTGCCAACCCCTGCATGTCTTTCCTAGGTGAAAGAGCAGGGTGATGCAGAAGGAGACGAGCTTGTTATTGAGTCTCTCAAAGGCCATGGGGGCAAGACTGGGCTAATAAATTATTTTTTCGAGTAAGTAAATGCTTGTGCTGCCTCATGCCCTCCCCATAGCCTAGCACTATATTTTCTGGATGCTATACAACTGTCCAAATTTTCTTCCCCATCACAGATGTTTTTCCTACTGGGCCAAGTTGGATGAAGTTTTTGATTTACTTTGTTTGGCTTCTTGGTTAGGGTGGTTATTTTTGGTGTGTGGTGTTTTTTGCTTGATTATTATTTTTTTTAAATTTAATATTATTTTACCATCATCAGCACCTATACAGCTGGAAAGAGACAGGTTATTGGAAAAGTGTAAGAAGGGAAATTGCTGGGGATGCAGGGTGGCTGATGGTGGCAGGGCAGAAGTCTCCCTGGGTTTACAGAGGCTCTAACACCAGACTTAAATCCTTGATCTATAGCACATCCATGCAGCATTTGATTAAGCTGGGCCTGAATTGCCATGTGAATTAATCCTATTACCAGCTTGTCTGTCCAGATCAGTTACTTCAGTACCAATATCTATTATGGTCCTCCAGAAACCGAGGAGCATCTGTCACCTGTCATGCATTTGGAGCTGGCATCATAGATCAAATGTAAAAAGGCACACAGAATGTCTCTCAAACAGGTATGTTCAGTCTGTAAGAGAGAAACCACTGACCCTACTGAACCTGATGTCTGGGTTAAAAAACTAAGGTCAGTCTGGAAGGTGAGAAATAGGAAATCTCAGTTGTTCTTCCATAGGAAATCATCAGAGGTACCCTCAGCTTTGCAAAATGTGGGTCTTTTATTAAACAGGGCCTGTGTTTTCTAATTCTTTCTTTACCAAGCACCTAACATAAACATGATCCTCAATTATGGTGCACTGATATGATACAAAGTATATTATTATTATTATCCACAGCTGTAAGGATAAAATCTTTCATGGGCATGTAGCACTCCCCCACCAATTGGAGCACAGAATAAAGATGCAGATACGTAGATTTTAGGCACTTTAAGCTTTTTCTTGCATCAGGAAGATCAAGTAGCTCAGGCTACTGCATCCCAAATAAGTTTATTGCTGCAGCATTTCAGTGAGTGCTATAGTAAGTTACCAAATTGTGTCGTCACTCTCAAGGAATTAAGCATAATGTATTCTGTGTCTCTTCAGTGCCTGGTTCATTATACATTTGTATTCATTTACATTGTTTGCTATTCTGACATAACTTTTTATATTATTAAATGATGTGTTTTGTGATACTAGATGCTCTTATCCCATTGGATGAGGCTTCTTACAAACAAAACAATGGAAAAAGTGATCCCTCCCTCAAAGCCCTGTCCCCTCTACATTTATTTCAGTTACTTAGATCATCATGTAGTAGAATTTTTCAATCTCTGTCTGTACATGCAGATGCTCATGTCGACCTCACAGGAAAAAAATTCTGTGTATTTTAGGAATGGTACAGGCAACAATGTTTTGTAGAAATAACATAAATCCTAGAAAAATTTAATAGAAAATATGTTTTGGTGGTGGTGGTGGTTTTTGTTGTGTTTTGGTTTTGGTTTGGTTTGGTTTTCTGTTAGTTTCTTGTCATTTGGGGTTTTTTTTAAGCTATCCCATATATTTCTGTATATGTGTTAGGATTTTATGAGCTAAACTCTAGTGGATAATTTGAAAAAAAATCTACATGATATTTTCAAATAATTTCTTCTAAGGTGTTTTGGTATATACATGCATTATAAATATATAATTTCACATGTGCACAGTTTATTTTTCTTATTTGTATCAGAAATGACAAAAAGCTTTTCAAAACAAACACATTTTCATTTACAGCTTAAAAAACCAAAACAAAACAGACCAGAGGTATCCTGCTTCCTCTCAACAGGGAAGTATCTTGTTTATCAAACTTTATGCAAAAAGAAATGTGTTCCCCATCACCTACCTTGAAACATCTGACTTTTTCCCCAAACTGAAATGGTAAAACTTCTGTGGAAAACCCTAAGCCAGTCTTTAGAAGACCATCCTTGTTTTTGTGCCAGTGTCTTACTGGGGATAGAGGGAGATCTGAAGGGGCATAAAAAATAAGTGATTATTGCATGTGTCCCTTGCCTTCTGACATCAATTTCCTCATATAAAGGCAAGTCATTTAATAGCAGTGGTTTATAGCACTGAAGTACTTCTAAATGAGAGGGGGAAAATAATCAAACAGCGAGGGCTGTCTTCTTCAGCTTGCATGATAACACTCCGCTCTGGCCCTGGGACTGGACCAAGGTAAACTGAAATAAGGATTAACTGACAATAGCAAAGGCTAATTTACAGAAACCACATGAGGAGTTCCTGAGCACAGCCCAGATAACAAAAATATTATCAACATTGTTTACAGTGAAGTCAGTCAGTTTATTAGTTAGAGTGCTTCATTATGTATAAAAGATGCCAATGATAGTCTCCTAGTCAAAATAAACAGGCATAAAGTGTTCCACATATACAGTTTGGAGAGAACAGTTACTTTGCTATTTATTTAATAATTGACCATAAATGGAGTCAAAGTGCAAAGGAAAAAAAAACACCCTAAAAAAAGCGGCACACTAAGGGCTTTTTGAAAGATTGATAAATAATGTGGAATCTCAATTAGGCTTTAGAAGGAATGCAGATATTAAAAATTTGGTCAAGAATCTAATTAGCTGGAGGTAATTAAACAGTCTCACACGGGGTCATTAATCTTTTCCACAGACCTTTGATGTTTTGCACACTGTCTTCTAGTCATTAATAAAATTCATAACACTCCTCTTTGTGGTGTTTTATCATCGTGTTTTTCTCTGTAAGAGCATAGAGCAAGTGTCATTGTATCACAAGGGCCTTACTTTAGTTAATTTCTTTTTTTTTCTGCTTGTTAGACTTAACTCCTTCTTGAACAAAAAGATAGCAGTTTAAGCCAGAAGTTTTAAGCCAGGTTTTAAATCCCCTATACGGTCTCCCCGGTAGCTTTCAAAATCCATACCTTAAGAAATAAACCAAACGTTTCTGACATATCTAGTGAAATAAGAAACTTCTTTGCAAATCTACTTCATCTGTCCGGTGCTTAACTTTGCAACTTGGTTCATTTACGAGTCATATCCATTTCAGAAAAAAGTAGAGGATTTTATTTTGCTTTCTTTCTTTACCTTAGGTTTCTCTTGATGGCAAGTCCCTTGGAGGCATAACCTGTAGTGTGCGGTTAATTTTAGTGGTGTAACCAGAGAGCTCTTGAGGACAGGGCTGTGATAGAAGTGAGGAATAATTATGAAAAAGAACTAAGTAAAATGGAAATTTGTGGAACGTGACTGATTTTATGTACAGTCTCAAAAAGGAAGCAGTACAGTACTTCAATAATGCATTATCCTGACATATTTCAAAGACAAACTGTGTTCAAGAATAGCTGAATTTAAAAGGCAAGAAAGCTACAAAGGACGCCTTTGGAAGATATAAAGATATGATTTCTATTACAAATATTAATATACATACATATAGTGTGTGTGTATGTTGTATATTTATGGATGTTTGTATTACAAGACCTACAGTTATGAGCTGTTATGTAGAGCTGTATGAGTAAGTGTAAATAAAAAGGTATATAAATGGTTTGTTAGTGAAATGTTTGTGTCTGTCCAATGACATTTCACATTTTAGGCGAATACTTTTCTGAAACAGGCAAACCCATTGTTTCATAAAAAGTATTTGTAGATCTTGTGTCTCAGTCTGAACTGTTCTGGGCAGTTGCTTGTCTGTGGCAAGAACGGGTTGAATCATTACAAGATGTAGAAACTGAGCTAATATTTTGCAAGCCTTCAGGTAGAGGAGTCCAGTGCAAAGCTGTATTACATTATCTGCTGGGAGATGCATAAAAATAGGCACCTTCCCTTTCTTCACAATAAGTGAAGCTTTTTAATTGCTCTTTAAATACTGTTTTATGTGGCAACAACTGAAAATGTCGATAGGGATCATTGTGTTTTTATGACTGATTGCACAACTGAAATATGACAGATTTGTGCCTAAAAAGCTGGATGATCTTATCTGCTGTTTAAGAAATCACACTTGATACCATTTCAGGAGTAAGAGCAATTAATGAGAGGAATGAAAATATATTTAAGGGTATATAGTTATCCAAAGCAATCATACTCTGGACTTGTGGAGTGTTGTTCTGTTCATCTTATGTGTTCTGCCCTTGTAGATATGTCTGATAAGTGTCAGTACTTGAAGTTGCTACTTTTTGCAGCAGCTTCTATTAGGTTCATGTTCAAAATGCAGCATAAAGCTGCACAGACAACAACAACAAAATAATAATAAAATTTTAAAAAAGCATAGTTACAAGGCTTTGGGTAAAAAAAATACAGTTTCTTTCTCAACTGAATTTTAAATATGAAATTTTATGTGCTATTTTCTCAGAAGAAGGAAGTGATAGCAATTATTTTATTTCCATATTACTTGGCAAAAATATTTTCCTCTGCAAATATCAAACAAAATGCATATTATTATGTAGAGTGATCTACTTAAAAGTGAGTGGGAGACGGACAGCAAGGATTGCTCTTTCTTATGTTTACTTGTAATTTATAAATAAGTTCTCTCTGTCTTTTTTTTCTTCCAAAAAAATAAGGAAGGGAATTTTTATACTTGTTATTCAAATTGAAAAATTGTTTCTTACCTACTTAAGGCTATTATTATGGCTGGAAATTTGATCACAAGATGAAATGATGAAAACTGAGCAGTTGCTAAGAGAAAGTCCTGTTAAAACTGCCTTCCTTTTTTTTTTTTTTTTTCCTTAATGCTCATGCATTTTCAGTGACTAATTAACTTCTCAATAAGGACTTCATCTTTAGTGATTTGACCTAGCTTTCTTTTACAATGTGAACCACCCAATAACCTCAGGAGTTGCACCAGGAAAACAAAGGACAGATGATGATGATGTCCCTGTTACTTCCAAAGTAAACAAAGAATAAAAGCCCACAACAACCAAACAAAATCTAGCAGACTTCTAAGGTCGCTAAGAGTTCTGTTTGTTCACATCAGAAATACACTGAAGCAGCCTAAATCTGCTTTAAAAAAGGGTTACTTTGAATGATAAATTTTAAGTAAATTGCAGATGCCACCTTGTGACCTTTCTTCAAAGAGATGGTAATGAGATCCATAGGTGATTTAGCCTACTTAATAATAATGAGATTGATACAAGGAACGCTCACATTGGCAACAATTTGATAATTGTCTGAGCAGGAAGAACTAGCCCTCCCTGGTGGTTTGAAAACATAGCTGAGATTTGAGAAGCTGTACAGAGCTCTTATTAAATCTGAGCAATTCTATAATGATGTGAAAAGGTAAGTGTTTTTGATTTAGTGATGTCTATATTTCAAGAGACAAGATGTTGATGATAAAGGAAAAAAAAAAAGGTGAAAGATGAATGGCTGGTTTCTGGAGACATCTTTTGGCTTAATATCTAACACCATGTATGTCTGTGTGCATTTCTCTCAGTTTTCCCCCTAGTAAAATAGAATACTAATTAGATCTTGATTACAGTCAGTTTTTAAAGTGTGGAAGGCACACATTTTGCTACTAAAAACTAATGTAATAGCTGGACACAATCCTTTGCATCTGATGTGCTATCAGGGCTGATCAGCTGGAAAAAAAACCATGTACATACTGCTTACAAATGTGGTATGTGTTTTTCTGTAGTCACAATTACCTGGGAGATTCCCAATGAAGGGCAACAAATCCAGTGAAATACTTCCTTGGACCTTCTCTGGAAAACTGACATTTTTTGGCATGTTAATGCCTTAAAAGTTAAGAGGTAAAGGTAAAGTTCTTTGCTAGAAGTACTTTCAGTTTTGTATTAAAAGTCACTGGGTTTTCACAGCTAAAGGTCTATAAAGATCAGTATTAAAACATGACATATAACTTGAGTAACCCAGGGGTGAACCTGAACAGTAGTTTCAGTGATGATGCTGCAGGTGACCCTCTTCAATCACCTGGGTCACCCCATTGCAAACTCCCCTGCTGGGGAAGCAGTAGGGGTAGAGAGCCCTTGATGAGTCTTCAGCACTGTTGAAGAGCAAGTGTCATTGAATTTCTTGGGTGAAATGTGAGAAACACCTTTATGCTTATTTTGGTCTAGCAATTTTGGTTTTAGTAGTTAGGATAAAATATATGGGTAAAACAACTACTTACACAACCTAGGATACCAACATATTGCATTTATAATGCCAGTCCACTGGCAAAATGTATAAAACTCCTGAGCACAAATGCAATTTTTTAATATTTAAAATCCACTTGAGGTACTGCTCTTCAACTTTAAACTAGTTTTGGGGTGAAAAAAAAAAAAAAGCAATCTGAAGAGAAGTACTGTTGGATTTACATTTCTCAGTGTGAAATTTATCAGTTTAGAAAGCAGTCTGAAATGCTGAGACCATTTCTTTTATGTACATGGACTGTACATATCCTTTAACTTTAAGGAGAAATGTTAAAAAAACCCAAGTCAATGAGAAGTTTTTAATGTAGATGCAATATATTTATAGCCATGTGATTAGCTGTGCATTTATTGCATTAAGCTGTGAGAAACTGTGCACTATGAAAATAAAAATTACTCAATGAATGAAATAATGGGAGTGTTGATGTAATACTGATTTTTAAAGAGATGCATTGTCTAAGTGAACCCTGGCTATTTTAGATCTGAACCAGATCTCAACCTTAAAAAAAAAAAAAGGTAAGCAGCCACTCAATAATGAGAGTTAAAAACATTCAGTGAAAAGTTTCTCTGTGAAGTCTATAAATATCCATTAAGCTGTCCATTAGATTGAATCAAATATTTCCTTTCACTCATTTTAACCTTCCTCCAACCGAGTCCCACGAAGTTTTATGTATTCCTGCATGGAAGCTTCGGTCTGAAAAATGAGAAGACAAAGGTGTAAATCTTTGGAGGTTCAATGCCACCTCGCAGCTTCCCAGTTAACTGTAAGGTCATCCCGCAAACAGCTGGGCAGAAAGGAAACGTGTGGCCCTGGAGCCATTATATCATTTCCTCTCCTGCTTCCTCTCAGCTACTTCTGCCAGAAAATGGCTAATAATGGGCTATTTGCATAGGGCAAGAGGAGAAGGCAGACGGAAGAGATGGTTCAATGCTGAATTTGCTTTCTAAATGTAGTTATAAAAACCGGACTAAAGAGGGCAGGAGATACTCTATTTAAAAAATAAATGCAGGCAACTGGATAGTAAAACTCTATGGGGAAACAATAATATATATTTCAGTATATAATAAAGTGATTTATTTTCAATAAAATCTGTAAAACTGCTTTAGTTACTTTGACACCTTGATTAACTGGAGTTTCAAAGATATTTGTGTGTGTGAACCTTCTTCATACCAACAGTTCCGAATAGTTTATTGCATCTGCTATTGAATATGTATGTTTTAAAAGCATTTGCTCCACTGTAGTTTTACTGGATGTCAGGGACAAAATAGATTAATATTAGACCTCAGCCAGAAAGCATTTCTGTGGCAGCACATGAAATGTAGCACTCTTCACTGCTGACGGTCTCCCTGACTTATTTCTTGGGATGCTTTATACAGAGCTATGGGCTATGGGATAGATTTATTTCCTCTAAAATCACTAAAAATTACTACTATAAAATCCACTCCCTAAAAAGTTTGTAGCCATTTGAGGAAATTTCAGCTCTGCCTGTACCAGGAGTAAAAGGATTAACGAAGCCACAACACATTGAATATGCACAGTTAAAGGAGTCTTCCTATGGGCTATACCTTAGAGAGTGCCAAACTTCATTGCTTGTCTCCTGCACCACACAGAGCAGCACAGCAGGGCTGAAGAGGTTGTGGTGCACTCTGTAAAGGTCCCAGAGTTTTTTTTCTGAAGCCTCTTTTGGGGTTTTTGGAGATTTCTAAGCATATTACCTCACACCCAAAGGACATACACTGACTAGCAGAAAATACTTTCTCTTAACTCAAGTACAGTGGGAAAAATTTGCATCTGGGAGGAAATCCTAGCATTGAGAAAGACTTTTTTTCCTTTCCTTAACAGACAAAGTCTCTGTGAGAGCCTGTAGCTTAGCAAGGGTGGAGGAGGCTGTAGGAAATGCCTATTTCCTGCCTTCTCCCTGCCCTGCACATGGGGTAGCTGAGTGCAGACCTGATTTTGCATAGGTGCATCACAAATATATATATTTGCATATAGATATATGCAAAGGACACAGTGCATGGAAGAGGGACTTACAGGAATCACCCTGACAGGATGGTTTTCTCCTGCCCTTTTGGTGTCCTTCCCTCTATAGCAGCATGAGGGTATATATAACTTGCTGTTATACAATTACCACATACCACAGCTAATAATTAAAAAGCCTGAGTTTTGGGAAAGGATGGCTGCAGCTGGGCTGGGGGCCCCTCAGTTCTGACAAGGTCCCACCAGAAGTTGAGTTTCCTGGTTATTTGTGGATGCCCCATCCCTGGAAATGTTCAAGACCAGGTTAGATGGGGCTTTCAGCAACCTGGCCTAGTGGGAGGTGTCCCTGCCCATAGCAAGGGGTTGGAACTAGAGGATCTTTAAATTCCCTTCCAACCCAAACCATTCTATGATTCTACAATTCTATAATTCCTGTGCTTAAATTATATGAGATCTTTCCAGGAATTTTCTGGTGCTGAATGTGAACAAGTCACACATTAGCATGAAATTGCCTTCTAATACTAAATACAGGTCTCTCTGATTTATTTTTTCCACCTCCGTGTATATACACTGATTATATCTTACTGGAGCAAAAAGTATAAGCTGGATTTATTGTTTATAAAAATGACTTAATGTCTGTATGTTACATATATAGAATTAATAAATATTTTAAAAAGCTGACAAAACACACAAATATGAAGTTTTCCTAAAGCTTGGGCATATAAAATGATTGTATTGGGGTGGAAGAAGAAAGGGTATTTATTTTAAAATTATTCAGAATCTAACACCTTCAAAAATGTTGAAAATTTGCTGTCTTGTGTATGTTGACAACCTCTGTGTTTTGTTTCTGCTTGAATACACCAGAAGTTTGTTGCTGTTGTTGGTTAAGTGCTTCCAGTGCATTCATCTCAGACAGTATTAACAAGAACTAAACAAGACCTTACTGAATTTTAGACTAACATCCCAGAAGCATCAGTATTTATGTGTTCAGAGTTAATTTTAAATAAAAACCTTATTCTTGTGATATCAGAAGTACCATAAATCAGCTTTGTCCCTGTTGGACAGTATTTGTTGTTACTTTTTTCTATAGCTTTTTTAGGTTGTTTTAGCACTGATGTGTGTCAGTCCAGACAATGAAATGAAAAGTAAAAGACAAGTTCTTTGAATACAGAAAGATTAGAAACTTGTCTGCAGAAAAAAGTCTAAGAGTAAACAAAGGTTGCACAATTCCTTTGGGAAAATACTCAAGTTACATGTCATGTGTTAAATGTTCTGATAAACCTCACAGTGTTGGTCCTGTTTTGAATTTCACATGCTCTACAACACTCTTGCTAATATATCACCACATAGAGCTGAGAGAAGAAAGATACCAAAACTCTACAGACAACTATGTATAAAATGAGCATTAATAACTTCCAAGACTTTTTTCCAAGGTTGATGATAATTTACTCCACAGAATTAAGGCTTTTTTTTTTTTTTTTTTTTTTT
This sequence comes from Megaceryle maxima, assembly GCA_024605025.1. Taxonomy (NCBI): domain Eukaryota; kingdom Metazoa; phylum Chordata; class Aves; order Coraciiformes; family Cerylidae; genus Megaceryle; species Megaceryle maxima. The sequence goes on along the minus strand of JANHGN010023746.1, from coordinate 37,873 downwards.
AAAGATGTCAGAATGCTAAAATGAAAAGTATGCAAAGTTATTCCAGTTTGAGATGTAAATTATGCTGCCAGAAAGATGGGTGATATGTGTAATGGAAGAATTCGGTCTCTTTGACTAAAGCAGATTCTGGTAAATCATAAAATATGTAAGGAGTCTGTGGACAATCCTGGATTTGCTAAAATGAATATAAATGTGAAGAGCATCTGATGGCATGATAACTTTTGCCCTTTTAAAGTTGCAAATTTCCATGTACAGACAATTCAGAGCGGCACGGAGACGCCTCTACTTTGGGCTAAATACAATTGGATGCAAAACCCACATTCACATCTGAGGGCTTTTTTACTATTTTGACAGTATTTTCTGCTGATGTATTGGACTGGAGGTCGTGGAGAGCTCTTCTTACTTTGCAATATTTCGGCTGCAGTCTGCTCTCTTCAGTGAAGCATTGTCAAGCCAGCCCTGCTGTGAGGGTTTGCAAGCTCAGGCCCAGGTTCAGATGGTCCCCAGGAGATAAGAAGATCAGTCTGGGATCATTGCATGGTTTAATTCTTAACTTTTTGTGCAACAGAAGCCCAGCTTTATTCCTTTAATTAGACAATGGTTGCAAAACCTTTTCTTTTGCTATTGAGAATGTCTCTTTCATGTAAGGTGGTTTGTACTTTTTGCATATCCAACAAGCCTCTACGTCTCCATTGTGTTTCTGTTTGTCTGAAGCCCAGTATTTTAGCTGGTCCTGTGTGCTCACACATCCTCCATCTGCCCTAGGTTGGAGTGCACGTTATGCCCCTTGCAATATGCTAAAAACCTTAATAACTTTTCTAGGGTCTTGGGCTGTGACCAGAATCAGGAAATCACTGTCCCCCTTTGATCTGCCACCACCTGAACAATGTACAGAATATGTTTGCTCTGGGGAAATAGTAACCAGGAAGTTTTTACAAGTTTTATAGCAAAATATAGTTAAGCTCAAGCTTCTTTTACCAGTCACTGAATAAATTCTTTCTGTCTGTTTTTATATATGTGACATATATATATACACACAGAGATATGTCTAAAATCTAACTCTGAACTTTGCTTCATTTGCTTTTCCCAAAGGCTCTAGAGAGTATGCTTGCAATCATCAACCTTCTCCCAGATTTATGTCGAGTTCACCTCTCACGTATTTGTAAACTGAAAAATAAAGTTGCTGTGGAGCTTGTTTGACAAACTCCTTTTGGTAGTGGCAGTATCATGGCTTATAATGTTTATTTCAAAGAAACGAAAACACGATAGTGTTTATGCCCATAGACTGAAGCCAAGATTCCTTCTTTATTTTGGCATATAAGAAACTCAGGTTTAGTATCCTCAATACGCATAAATTATGGGTCTGCAGTTTTGACCCTAGTCATATAGAATAATGGCATTCACACCTTCCATTTATAGATTATTTAGTTTTGCTGTCCTATCAGCTAAAAACTCAGGCTCTAACACAACTTTTGAAAAGCTCAAGATGTTAAAATTGAGCTGGGGATCAGTAGCCTGCTTAGATGGCAGGAGCAGCCATCTAGGTGATGTGCCAGCTCTCTGACCTGATTTAGTTTTTCTTTGCACCGCTTTCCCATTTGTTATCAGGCCTTTTGGATGTGACTTGTGAAGGATTTAGGAAAAAAAAAAAACCTAACTAAATAAAAAATGCTGGTTTATCCTCTCTATCTGTGACACCCATGCTTTCCAAATTCTTGTAGTACAAGGCACTGCATCGTTTCTGACATCTCTGCCCCGTTCTAGGTATTGTGCTCTATGCCACACATCTATTTTGCTGTCATTCTGGTAGAATTTTAGCTTCTATGAAGGTCTAATATTCTCACATTTCTTATTCTGCAGTACTTTTGGTACATGATAGGTCCATCATTTCAGGACACGTCTGTCCCTTCTTGACCACCATTCAGGAAAGAGTACCTTTAATTGGGTGATATTCTCAAACGGTTTTTGTGAAGGATTAATTAAATCTGTGATTTTTTCCATTGAAGTGGAATTTCTACTCTCTCTTGCATGTCTTATTCGGGTTCTGGGCATGATTTGGGTAAAGATCAGGAGTTGGGGGTCCTGTTAGCAAGGCCCTTAAAAGAGCCTACCACTCTTCCTTAATTATAGCTTCCTACTTATTATTTAAAACCTTTATAACATGAATTCTGTTTCCATGTTTATGTGAAGTGTCAATGTCTCCAGTTTTATAGTTGCAGTCCCTAAAATATCTTACACAAAAGTAGTTCTTCATATTACTCTTTGAATGAAGGGTAACTTTGACCATCTTTCTGTTTTCTTTTTACGTTGCCTTGCACTGCTGATGGATGCAAAGGGCATTTAAACATTTATCAATTTTTTCCACTATTTCCAGTGCATTTTGTTTCCCACAAGCCCTTCCAGCTTCTGTGTTCTTCTAGCTCAGCTCTTAAATTTCTTTTGATTATTTTTAGTATGGGGGTATATTCAGTGACCACTTAATGCCTACGTTATGTCTTCCCTTTCATTTGCAGCACTTTGTAGAAGCTAAGCATAAGACTCACAAGATCTCCACAGCTTCTTCATCAGACACCTTCAAAGCCTCATGTCTTTGTATCCTGCTTCCCTGACTGTGTGAGGTGTACAGGCCTGCTGGGAAGAAAGTTATTTAAAGAGAGTCTTCCCATAAACTGAGAAAGCTAATGAGGAGCTAGTCCTGTTGACCTCTTGAGACAACATCTCAATAGCATTGGAAGGACAAGTAGGGATTTCTGTAATACCCATACTCACAAGGGAGGAAAGGCAGGGAGCACACCTCCTACACCTTTCATCCCATGGAGCACAACTTGTCACTGTTATCTCTCAAGGATGGCAGCAGCCACTAGATACCTGGAACTTTCCCAGGAACCAGTTCTAGTCAAGCTTGGTACAGAGTGTGCAAAAACTGGTGCTGCTTACTATGAAAAGAGTATAAATAAGTAGCAATGCACAGAAGTCACCATGACCTTATGCTTTGGTATGTGTTCATCAACTTCTGAGTTAGATGGGTTGTTGTCACGGGAATTTATCTGCTATTTGCCGTGTGAAAGTTCACCAAAACTCTCACAAAACTATTGAACGTGTGAGGTAGGGACTTCTTCTAGGTAGGATATCTGAAGAGTCCATCCTCAAGGAGCATGCCTACACCTTGCATTGCTCATAGATCTGCCAAAGCTTGGTGGACCCCAGCCCATTGCATCTACTGTCTGTGGCTGACGTGGTCACGAGACTTATCACGTCTGTGAGTGCAACTCTGAAGTGTTAATCAGGCAAAGATAATGAGGCTGAATGTTGGGTTAATACCTGGAAATAGGTGGGAAGGTAGTTATGGACTTGGCACCAGTTGGGCTAGAGGTATATGGGGGAATGATGACATTCTGGGGACAGGGTTAGTATCTGGACAGGAACCAGTGTGGAAAGAAGGACAAGGATTTAGGCCTGGTGAGATCATAATGAAATGCCTGGGAAGAGGAGCAGCAAGTATATGAATAAAAGGCTGTGGCAGGAAAGAGAAAGGTGTGATGAAATGGTGGGCTAAATTGGAACATGCCAAGCAATTCTGATACCACACAGCCAGGATCTGTAAAGCTGTTCCTGAGAAAACCAGGCATATATGACCACGTAGTCCATGTATGTTTCTGCCCTTCCCTGATAGTTCCAAAATTGTTGGTCACTTTAGCCATGGAGAGCAAGGGACATAATGCTATATTAATTTCCTATAAATTTGATGAAAGTAGGCAGTTGGGTAGATGGGGTAGGCACAAGTTAGTGAGCAAAAACCTATATCATCACTTCATCTGTGATGATGTGCTGAGAAAAATGAGACATCCACACTGGGGAGAGGAGTAAGCCATGCTTCATAAATGTTTCTTCTTGTGGAACCACTTGTGTGCCACTGATCCTGTTTATTAAACCAAAAATTACATTGAAAACATTAGGACTGCTAAGTCAGATACTTCCAGCTTGATATAATTAAAGCTGCCTTTGCATTTTCTGCTTCTGCGTTAAGCCACAGGCTGAAATCACATAACCTTGTAATATCTTCCCTTCGATCAGTGCTTTTCAGCCAATATATTATCCATGCAGCTCTCCATATAGCTGTGCGTCTCGTGTGTTGTGCGCTCTTCAGACCTGACTCTGAAGACGTCGTTACTAATTTGTTTCATTTGCTATTCAGTAGCATGTATCTGTGAAATATCTGAGCGCTTTAGGAATGTTAGTTAATTGTCACAACTCCCTGGTGGGGTCAGTGATTTCCCTGCTAATAGATTAGGAGCTATAGCATGGGAATGTTATCAAAGACCAGCTCCCCAAATGCTCCAGGTAACACACAGATCATGACACTTTAGGCACCGTGTTTGAAGCACGCTCCTGTCGAAGTGAAGCTGAGAAGAAGCTCATGTTTGCTACTGCTCCATAAAGTTAGGGACACAGAAATAGCAGCCCACTGGGAATAGTTTGGGTTAGCTAAGTTACTTCATGTCCAACCAGAGTCCATGATAGAGGTGATGCATTTTCTTTCTGCATTTTTTTCTATACTGTACAACTGAGATTGATAGATATCAGAGTTATTAAACATATTTCTATACAATTATGATTATCCAATTATACAGATTTTCACAGGTAATTCTTTTTTATATCTGATCTTAATACTTCCTCAGAGCAAATGTTTATTGTGAACTGAATGAGGAAAGGCCTGTAAAGAAGTATCCTGGGCTGCATAAAGAAGAGAGTGGCTAGTGGGTCGAGCAATGTCCTCCTCGCCCTCTATTCTGCACTGGTGAGACCACAGCTGGAGTGTTGTGTTCAGTTCTGGGCTCCCCGTTTCAAGAGGGACAGGGAAATACTGGAGAGAGTCCAACAGAGAGCTACGAAGATGATGAAGGGACTGGAACATCTCTCTTATGAGGAAAGACTGAGAGCCCTGGGGCTGTTTAGCCTGGAAAAGAGAAGCCTGAGAGGGGATCTTGTTAATGTTTCCAAATAGCTGCATGGTGGGTGTCAAGGAGAAGGGGCCAGGCTCTTTTCAGTGTTGCCCTGGGATAGGACAAGAGGAATGGTCACAAGCTGAAGCACAGGCAGTTCCACCTCAACATGAGGATAAACTTCCCCATGAGAGTGACAGAGCCTGGACCAGGCTGCCCAGAGAGGCTGTGGAGTCTCCTTCTCTAGAGATTTTCAAGCCCCACCTGGATCTGTTCCTGTGTGGGCTGCCCTGGGTGTTCCTGCGCTGTCAGGGGGGTTGGACTTGATCATCTCCTTTCAACTCCGACCATTCTATGAAATAAAAAAAAAAAGTGTTCAGGTAAATAAATGTCACTTCATAACAAGTATAAGGGTACAGTGTAAAGACTGTCCACATTTCTTAGGTTCCACACACTTGTTTTTACAGTGATAATGTTCTTTCAGCAACATGTGGATGAGAGAAAGGCAGGGACAGGCAGAAAGAGAAAAGAGAAGAGAAAGGCTCTTAACTGCTGCAGTTCTTCTTGAGTTCAAACTCATTGTAATTGAGTGTTAATTTTTCTTAAATTAGAAATGATTAAAAAAACTGTGGCCGGGGTTGTAATGTGAGATGATCCGAAAAGGAGGGTTTGCTTTTGAACCACTGCAGAATGAATTGCAATCTTAACAAAGTAAATGGCTTGTAAATATATCTAGTAATTGTGTATTAATGGAAACTGTTGTGCACACACTGCACATGGCTCTTTGTGGCCTGCAAAATCTGACTGTCATTCAGAGATTTGATTATAAGAACCTTTTTATAAAAAAAAAAAAAAAAAAAGTATGAAACAAATGGAAAAACTCGTGGTTCAGAGCACAAGCAAGAAGAGAGTCAGGTCAAGAATATTTTTCTCTAGGCAAACTGTTTTCTAATAGCTCATTTCAAGGCTTTGTGTTCTCTCTAGGAAACACCCAGCAGTGGCCATTTGCAGAGAGAAGATACAGTTCTGACCTGGTGCTTTGTCATTTTGTGATACGGTTGTGTAAGACTTCCTCATTATAAAGAAGAAATTGTTAAATAGATTTTGAGTTAAAACAGACAAATATCTAGACAGCCTACAACATAACAGGGTAAAGATCAAATTCTACCCTTGCTTAAATTCAACCATCTCATTAACATTAATAGGGCTGTATGTGTAACTGATAGCAAAATTTGGCTAGTAAACCTTGAAGGACTTCAGTTTAATAAGAGATTTTTATGTATGGGCCAGGAAAATAACAGCTGAAACTGATAAAATGCAATTTATATCACCATAACGACAGTGCCTAGTGGTAAGATATTGGGATTTTTTTTTTTTCCCTCTTCAAGTGGGTAAAGATTGTTCCCAGACTGAAGCCTTCATCAAAAGCCAACTTTTAACTGCAAGAAAAATGTCTTAACTGGTGAGTTAAGCCTTGCAGACCTGTTTTTTTGTTTTGTTTTTGTTTTTTGGGGGGCTATTTTTGGGGGTTTTTGTGTGTGTGTGGTTTTTTTGTTTTGTTTTGGGGTTTTTTTTTCTTTGTTTTTGGTTTTGTTTTGTTTGTTTGTTTGTTTTGTTTTTTGTTGGGGTTTTGTTTGTTTGTTTTTTGATGCTGGAAATGTTGGCCTGCAGTCATATGATACAAAACCCACTGTGGTAAGCAAGGACTTTGTCAATGTAGCATCTTTTAAAAATTGAGAAGTAGGATCATCTCTCTATTGTAGTTTTATCTTTCCTCTTAAATATATCTTAGGGAATTTGGGTCTTTTTTTTCAGGAAGCTCTCATACCTTGTGTATCATGCCCCTATATAAGAACGTTTCAGTTTCAACTCTGCAGTCCTAGATATGTTCATAAAGAAAAAAAAATCTCATAATTTCCATTCTTTGAAGAAATTTTGGAGTTGTCCTTTGTGCTTCCACTTCTAACATGAATAAATATGTGATTGCCATTTTCACATTATTTATTCATATGGAAGAATGCTGGTCAAGAGGATGACAGTTGTGGTCAGAAATATTTCCATTCACAGATGGGGAGATAACTTTTTATTCTGCTTCTCTGAGATGTTAAATATCAGAAGTAGCGTGTAATCATGGAATAGAAAAAAATGTAATAAAATACTGTAATCCAAAAATACGCTTTTATTCCAGAGGGTGAGGCTCACAAAATCTGTGAAGTTTTATCATTCCCGGCTTTGTGCACAGACAAACACAACTTTCTTGCTCTTTCAGCACAGCTTCTGCTGGTTGGCTGTGCTTAGAGGAAAATATTATAGCCATGAGCTATAAAATACATCCAGTATTTCCCTTATACTACAACATGTGAGGAGCTCAGGCTGCTCTGTTACATGTCCAGCTCAAGGAGCCGTTTCAAACTGAAGGTTTTTAATTATTAGCAGTTTAGGTGAGATATATCCCTCATGTGCCCAAATGTCAGATAGTATCCCCTCTGTACATCACCAAATGCAAACTATGGCCCTGGGAAGGGATTCTCAGAGCCTCCCCATTACCCCCCAGAAATTCAGAGCTTGGTTAGGCCTCTGAAAGTCAAGTGCAGGACCTGGCAGCATGTGCTTTCCTTTCAATACCTGCACATAGAAATGACACTAATACTCAAACACTTGGCAATACACATTATGGGGTGTCAGTGCTACGCAATCAGCTGCTAGCAGGAGTCACAAAACCTAAATTAAAATGAAGAAAACGGCATGTTTTGTCTTGTTTTCTGGGAGCAATAGGAACCAGGTACTTTAGCAAAGCAAGATAACTCAAGAGCTGATGAATAAATAATGCCAGTGGATGAATAATTTAAGTGTAGTGTCAGATGCCTTGAACAATCTTTATCCTTGAAACAATAAAACGTGACCATGTGCAGTATGGTTGTGTGCCTTATAGAGAGGCTGTTTTAATTAATTAATTAATTAGCACTCTGTTTTCAGGGAGCTGGACTGTAAGACTTCAGAAGGTGGTGAGCCATATCACATGCAGCCCTTGTCAGGGAGCCAGAGCATTAAGCTCCTACCCTGAAGTGTAGGAAGGACACGTGGCTTTTCCCAGGTTGTTATGCTTTGCCTCAGCTGCTGAGGATGGAGTAATATGCTGTTAGGTGAAGCTGATTAAAGTATTTCAGCCATGCAGGGAATTGTGGGGACTTAAATTGCAGCTGATATATAGCTAAGAAAAAGTTTTTCCATGTTTTTCCTTCCTAGAAGAGGGATGGAAGTGTTACCCAAGACACGGGTGCCTTTAGCCACTCTTTGCTTTATTTAATATAGCTCATTAGCATCATTCCTTCAGGTGTTTTCAGTAATTGAAAATCCAGGCTTAGGCAGCCCTTCTGCAAAACTCCCTTTTCTAGGTACAGGGTGTCCTTGCCACTTTCCAGACCTGCCCACGGCGGCACGTAGCTGGCTTTGCTCTGCAGGGAGTGTCACGAAGCAGATGTTTTGGCATCCTTGGTAAGTCCTGTGGTAAGGGGTGGCTTTGGATAGATGTGGTGAGTTTGGGCTTACTCAATCAAAAGGAAAAGAGGGGTTTGCCTGAGAGAGAAAGGATTGCTCTCATTAATTTTATTATATAGTTTATTTCTTGAGGACTCTGTTTTATTTGAAAAGGAATTTTTTATATATATAAATGGAAGATCTTTTGAAAATGCCCACAAGGAAAATGTTTCTCTCTTGATCTTTCATAGTGATCTTCACACAAAAGATTGGGGTTTTTTTTAAGGTTATTTGAATGATTCAAGACAAAAGTCTTCTTTCACTCTTGGAAGACATCTGTGAACTAAGAAACTGTTGTAGTAAAGCCAAATTCAAGATGTGTAGTCCTACAAAAGAATTTATTTCTAAATATAATATGAGAAAATGGGGAACATAGAATTCTTTTAACCTGGTATAGTCTGGACTCAAACCATGGTTCAATTTTTATAGCATTAAGTATTTTGGCAAATATTCTTTTTGGGCTTTGGCTTGGACTATTAATAAATATAATGAAAGACAGGAAAGAAAGATGCTTCATGGGTTTTGTTAGGGAAGAAATAGGAGATGTACTTTGCATCTAGACGTTAGTGAGGACATGTTGTTAAGGTGCTTATGCTAAAGGAGGTTAAAATTAAAATACACCTTGTGCTGTAACTCCAGCTAGCACCTTGTGATACACAAGGCTTGAGAAGTGTAATGTTAGAGAATTTTTTTTTATTTTTTTTTTTTTCCCCCCCCTTCCTTCCTCGGGTCAAGAAATTCTCAGTTCACTTCCAGCATGTAGACTGAAGTCTCTCCTGATCAGGGACTGGGGGGAGGGACTTCTTACCATTGACAAATTGCCAGACTTCTAATAGTAGTTGAACTCTTATTATTAGTGTAATTAATATTTTTATTTACATTGTCATGATGTCTATTGAAATTTCTTGAGCTGTGGTAGTATTTTTAATGCTCTGCAAGTTCCAAAATGAACATCTCATCCAAAAGCCCATAATCTGCGTGATTCATAAACACAGTAGAAGAATAGGAGGTCATATGCAATAGGTTAGGGAGTGGCAAACACATTTTTTTTTTTCAGCTTTAATTTTGGCTTTTATTTCTTTTGTGTTTCTCCATCTTGCACTACAGAAAAGATCTGGATTATGTGACTGGGCCACCATAATTAATTTAAACCAGACAAATGCCACTGTTCATTTACATGTACAAATACCAAAATGCAATTGAAAAGCTGTTCTAATTCCACTACAGAATTATTTTTCTTCTTATATTGCCATAATAATTAAAAATGCTGGATTAAAAATGATGGGGAAAAATAAGATGCCAGGTTTTCAAAAAGAAGGCCTAGTGTATACAGGATATTAAAGAGGTAAAGAAAAATAGCTATATTTTCACATGAGTGTAGAAATATTACTGAAATTGTAATTGCTGGATTTATAATGGGTGAAATCCAATGCTAGTCAAGAAGGGAATCTTGCCTTGAGCAGAGATCAGCCCCTGTCTACACCATTATCTTTGGTGTATTGGTGTTTATAGTGGTTAGGTTGCAACAGGGAATGGCAACAAGAAGGTGCAATATTAATGAAGCAAAGTATTGTAGGGGAATATATTTGAAACTGAAAGTCTGATACCTATATTTTGAATTCCTAACCAGTTGTATGATTTTTAAATCCTTGGTCCTGTCCCTGAGGTTGTTTCTTTAATCTCTCCTTCCTGTTAGCAGTTCAGCCAATTATAGTATAAGCAGGCAATGAGGTGAGTGAAGTAAGTGTGGAAGTGGGGAGTAGGGCAAAGACAGAGGTCAGGACAGATTTTTAAACTTATTTAAATGTTATTGTGCCACTGAAAATAAGAATCTACTTCAGGGCAGATATCCCCTAAAAAATCTGTGTGAGATGAGAAGGCAAAACACTCTGTTCTTTGTCCAATGGCATCGTCTTAAGTAAATGGACATTAGCAAGTTTATCATTTGGGAAAGAGCCTGCCCTGGAAGCAGCACAGATACTACAGCCCCATCATTTAATGTGCTCTCAAGACATGATTTTTTTTTTATTATTGTTTTTAAATACAAGGTTTAGGAGTTGTGTGTCATTTACTTAGTTCTGCCACAGACCTTTGGTAATATAATAATTTAGGATGAGATTAATTTCTTGTAACTTCAGCCACCTGAAAAAGCATTTGGTCTAGTTATCTAACCAGTCTACCTCCATAATCAGTGGGGAGGAATTAATCATCTCTTAGGGTGGTATCTGTCTTTTCACATATTATAGGCCATAGGTTATTCCCTGAATTAATTTCTGTGTCAAATCGAAGAACCAGGTTTTACTTGTAGCACTTTTTTTTTTTTCTTTTAAATAGAAAGACACAAAACAGTGGTGTTAATATATGTGATGCTAGGAAGTCCACTTGCAGTAGTCTGCACCGCAAGTTTAATGAATTAATTTTTTTAAATCACCATACTTTTAGTTTTACTCTAGTTTGGGGTACTCGTTATTGGGTGCTGCTTTATCCTGTTTGGTCGATGTGAAGTGACCCCTGTTTCTCATTTGTTTGTGTTGTTTTCCCCATGGAAGTTATTCTACTGATTGTGGTTAGTTCAACCTACAGCTATGAAACTTTTCTCAGGCTTGATGCATCTCAGGATCGTTTTATCCCCAGCACTACCTGTCCTGAAAGGGCTGGCTTCCCAGAAAAATCCAGAGACCTCTGTAGCAGTCAATTTTCCTAACCATTATTTCTTTCTCCAATTTCACTGCTTTCAGATTTGATGAAATCATAATTATACCTTTTCTTGCTCTTTTTGGTTGCTGTTTTGGAGTCAAGACCTCACTCTTGGAGGGCTTCTCTAAAACTGCTTAATTAGGATACCCCATTCACAGCTGCATTTTGAGGCATAGCCAATTTTTAATCCATGTAATGTGTGTGGGGTTGATTGCTCTTTACTGTGGTTACTTAATCAAAATGTCATGTGTAAGGAAGTTAGATGCTTCACTGAAGTGTTTTACATAAACACGGTATTACCTTTATCACCCAGACTCATAATCTCATTAAAAAGATCAGGTTTCTGTGATACAATTAGTTTTCCAAAAACCTATTAATTGAACTACACCTAATTCTTTATTAAATTGTGTCCTATATTAGCCATTACATTGTCCCAGATATAGGTCAGGCTGACACACATACTCAACTATTTTTGCTTTTAGATAGGTCTGGGGATTTTTTCATAAATTTATTTAATTTTTAACACAATAGCTTTCTTCTAGTTATGTCTGTATTACAATATGTTATTTTATTTTAGTTTTAAAAAAAGACCATAAGCTACAGCAGTCTTCTTTACCCGTGTCTAGCTCCACTTAACATTTTTGTATGGGTTCTAGTTTCTTTATGTTAACTGCTACCAACCTTTTTCTACTTTGAGATATATATGAAAACGCCAATTAAATGGCTTTATAAACAGTAAATATCTTTGTAAGCGAAGGCTTTCTGGTGAAACTTTGGGTATGTTGGACTACCTTCCTTCTGAATGCAGGTACTATTCTTTGCATTTCACAACTTCTGGTAGAGTAGGAAGTATATAATAGGATGGAAGTAGAAAAATATAGGAGAAAATTAAATTTCATCACCATTCCTTAAGTGTTTTGATAATGCTTAGCATCTAACCATTCAATCATGCTTTTTTTCTGTTCTAAGTTGCTGACTTTTCTTTAGAGGACCATAACTGAGCCTGCTCTCTGATTTCGTATTGTGACCCTGAAACTTGGAGCATAGTGTACTTGGCCACGCGACCTGCTGTTCAGTTAGTCTTTGTTAATGAAAGAGTTTTAATTCATGATGTGACTTAAAGTCTGCAAAATTTGCAAGAGAAAAAAAAAAATGTGGCTTTTTGGTTTGGTTTTGGTTTAACTTCCACAAAAAAATTCTGTTAAAAAAAATCTCAGTTTGTAGTGGAAGTGGATGAAAATGCAGAAGCTTTAGTAATGTTGTGTCTGCCTCAGGGCTCTGTTCCATCACCAAAGATCCAAGAGTTCCTTGACACACAAGTTTGTATTATCTTAGATCAGAGTTGTTGCTCAAGATCTGAGTGATTCACTACAATGTTGTCAGGGCTATGAACTGAGTTGCTCTCCTCAGTTTGAGAGGCTACACACCAAAATTAAATGAGGACTAAAAAAAAGAAATTACCCATGCAAATATTTTGAGAAGGGTACACAAGGGAAGAGCTCATAGGTAGGTTTTGTGCTGTGACTGGTCTATTTCTGGGGACTATTTGCTTGTTTCCTTCTTTTAGGGAAAACTAATAGTTAGCATATTAATAGTTTCTCTTTACCTACTGTGTCTTACAGATTTATATCTCCTCTTGTGTTCTTCCTGCAGCAGTGGTTTGAATTTTGATGGTTAGTGACAAACAGAGTTGTTTCTGTCTCATAAGTGAGAATAAGCTCACAATGAGAATTTTCTATGGAATTTAGCAAAAATACTCACAGTAGAAGTGTATCTAGATTGAAATAAGATGTGTGAATGATCTTAACACTTCTTGAGCTTGGGCAGTATTGGGTTTTTTTTTTTCATTGCTGGCACAGGGTTTCTGGCATAGATCAACCTGTGATTCCAGAACAGGTGAGTTTAGGTGCTGTAACTAGAAAGTGAAGAGAAGGCTATGCAATGCAGGAATGCAGTGCTTCCAGGATGTGTTGGATAAAGCACCCAGGTACTACTAACAAGTCTCTGCTACCTTGGGCCTAAGTCACACTTTTGACATTGCTTTAAAGATTTGGAAGCAGGGATTTGGTGCTATATTACTGGGGCAATACCATGCTTGGTTATGGGTTTCACTATGCACCTGTAACACAGATGCTGAGTTGATGAAATGCGCACATGGTGCTCTTGGAATTATAGAATCCTTTTGGCTGGAAGAGACCTTTGAGATTATCAAGTTTTAGAAGTCTTAACTCCTGTAGTTTTTGCTGAATGTTGTAATTTTGGCACAATGGCTAGTTCAGCTCATCTGCCCTTAGCATGTGCTCACAAATTTGATTTTTGGCTCCAAGTGCATAAGGCTCCCAAAACTTGCTCCCAGAACATGCTGAGTACAGAGCCACTTCATGTTCAGTAAGTTTTGTTTTGATTGGTTCTCTTTTTCACTATAGACACTTTTAAGGAGGAAAGAGAGCTGTCTTGGGATGCAGGAGAAGAAGCTTATCTAGATGGTGATGCTTTCTTGTTCATGGAGATATGGGTTACTGTATGTCTGAGCTGGAGGCTAATGGATGGGATCAGAGGGCAGGAACATATTCTAGTCCTGCTAGGGCTGCTTGGATTTCTGGTCACTCTTTGGCATGCAAAATGTTTGCAATTGTTAGTACAGCTCCATCCTCTTTACCTTGTGGCTCTGTGGGACCTGCCTAGGCTCATGCTCTGCAAGGTGACAGCCTGGCAGGGACACACTGACCCTTGTAACCCTTGGCACACCTGAGCTACAGCTACAAACACCCTCCTGTAGCTTATCCAAAATAGCCCAAGACTCCACTGCAATCCCTCTTCTTCTGCCTGAACTCAGACTGATATTTTAAATATTAAAACAACACAAAGAGGTAAATCTTCTTAACAACACAAGGAGAATTAAACACGCAACTTCCCTGGGTAATAATGGAAAGTTTTGTAGCTAATTCCCTGCACATACTGTGTGGAAAATGAATCCCATAAAATACAAATAACTTCTCCCCGAGCACCTGTAACTTCTTCCTAATATTTAAAATTTATTTACATTTCATTTAAATAAATTTTGAAATTGCAACACAATCTCTGTCTGCTTGTATGTCTGTACTGTGTGTACGTACTACAGACCCCTTCTGTAGAAGGGATGGTTCTGGAATAAAATGCCAAGGCAAATTAAATAAACCAGTTTTGTCTTTCCACTTTGATGGCTTCCCCTGTAGTCTGGTCACTGCTTTGCCTGGGAATGTTAGAGTCTAAAGGCAGTTGAATCCCAAATAGTGCAAGTTCCAAGTAAGTAAAGAGCAATAAAACTAAAACAACAACAAAATAACATTTCGGTGTTACTTTAGGATGTGCACGTGTAAAATACTTATCTAGATCTGTGTGTGTTAATGAACATTTGCTGTTTTCTCATGGTGTTATCCACTGGATTGCATTTTACACTTGACTTCCCCAAAGCTGAGGTTGTGTAGATATGCTGTGCATTTCATACTATTTAATGTTATCGCCAGTACCAACTAAATGAAGCTCTTTGAGTGTGGGTGCTTGAACCCAGATGGTAAAGTGGCCTAAAAGGAAAATCCATCAAAAATTAACTTTTTCATCCTTTCCTGAGCCAGCTTGGAGCAGTACCAGTGTACCTCCCAAGTGGAATAGAGTTGGTCAGCACTGCTTTTCCCCATAGAACACCTTTAGCAGTTGGCCAACATGTAAGCTCACGCATCAGATTAAAAAAAAAAAAGACAACCAGCAGAAATATCATGAAAAGAAACTGTGTTGTCTTTATGCTTTATATAAACACAATAGTTGAGATTTCAAATGCAATCAATTGATTGAGTGCTGTAAAATCCAGTTGTTCCTTTCTTTTGGGAGAGGAAATTTGCACCCTAGTTTGTGTATAGATACAATACTTTAGATGATATTTGTCCAACAGATGTGCTGGGTATTGGGTGGGGATAGTCATATAGCCCATACAAGCATTCTGCTCTCTCAGCAATTCAAATAATTTGCAGGCCCCAGAAAACAGATTGTAATTTATGATGATTCAAGATAGGAAGGGAAAGAAGAAATTTTTGTTTGCCAGGATTATCCTCTGTAGACTCATTTTTAAAAGTAACCCAAACTCAGCATATCTCTCAGGCAGTATAATTGATGTCAGACTACAGGTTTCAAGTCAGTGGGTACCTAAGTATTCCACCCCAACCTGTGTGTAAAACATGAGTATGGAGGATGTGTATGAAACATGCTGAGGTCTGTGTCACATCACACCAGCACTACTTACATGGAGTGATAAAATGGCTCATTGCATTATAGAATAGATTTTCATCTTGCCCAGGGTAGGTAGGCTTGTACTATTTTATTTGACCCTTCTTTTATGTTGCTTTCAATGCTCTGGTATAGAACCATCCCAATATAATTCAATTCACTACTACTTTACCCTTCAGTTAGAGCAAACCTACAGTGAGCACACAAAGGCCACTGTGATGGTATCTTCTTTGATCTTCAGCTTGCTCAATCTACTTCCTACTGTGCCGGCTCACAATTTCATTTTAATAGTTAAGTAGTTTGGACATCATTAAAAGAACTGTGTCTGGAGGCAGTGATATGGCACTGATCAGTTTGTCAAGTAATTCCATTAAAAAAAGTTCACAGTTCTGTCCTGATATGATGTAGAGAAAATGTCTCATTAAAAACAACTTTTGTAAAATACTTTCACCCGTTTCAACTTTTAAAAAAATGAGGATAATTTCTGGAGACTAGCTCTTTCCAGTCTAATACATCATCTTCTTTTAATCTCCACTAGTTTCTGACTTTTTTTTTTTTCTAGCAATTATTAATAATTTTGTTGCTTGGCTTAATTTTCATAAGTGGGCTCAAATATATTTTTGGAAGCTCTACAAATGAAGGACCAGGTTATGTTTCAGGCTAAATGCCCATTCAACATAAAAGTAAGGGTCAAACACAAGCCTATCAGCCCTGGGCAAGATAGAAATGGAGTTTTATCAGACTGGGCAGAAGGCACGATGATCGCCAGCCTCATTTCATGATTATGTCCTCTAAAGGAGACAGAGATGTATCTGTCAATGAAGTCATCATAGAACGCCTCTTAAATCCATGCCCCATCTCTTACCTGAATCTATACAAGTGCTGGAGTTTCCTCCTATAGGCATTCCAAAAATACTTGTGTACTCACACTAGAACATTAGTTCAAAAATCTCATCAATATTCTCAAGCTAGAAGGCTTCCTTTACGTTAGCTGAGTTTTCCAAGTGATCTTTCTACTAAATCATTTTTCTCCATGCCTGGGGTATGGAGAAGTCAACCTGGAGATAGTGACCTGTTTTAATATTGTGTTTGAGGCAGATCCTATCCTCTCTTTCTCAAATCTCAAGAAAACAAACACCTATAACATATTGACATATTTTGGATTTCTGTTTGCTTTGGTTGTGGGTTTTCTTGTGTTTTGTTGGTTTGGTTTGGTTTTGGGGGTTTTTTTGGATGTTTTTGTGTTGTGGTTTGTTTGTTGGTTGGGGTTTTTTTTGTGTTGTGGGTTGGTTGGTTGGGTTTGATTTTGTTTGGTTGTTTTGTTTTGTTGTGTTTTGTTTTTTTTTTTTTTGTTTGGTTGGGGGGGTGGTTTGTTGGCTTGTTTTGGTTTTTTTTGGCAAGGCTCTTCTGCTTTAGATAGAGATGCTTAGTGAGCAGGAGAAGGAAATGGGTTCCGGTTTGATCGTTAAAGCTATGTTTTGATTCTTGGATTTGTGTTTGGTGGTTGTTGTGTTTTGTTTTGTTTGTATTTTAAATCTATATAATTTAGCTAGTTGGCTCTACTCTTATCCTTTGCATTTGTTAATAGCAGTTACATCCTCAAGGCATGTAGGTAAACTCAGCAAGTAATTTTGACTGGCTATGCCACTGTACAGTGAGATAGCTAAAACCCAGTTCCCAAATACATATTAACTCTGAGGTATAGTCATAAGGAGCTGAGGAACTGCTGGATTCCAGCAGCATGAGCAGGATGAAATGTTGTCTGATGTGAGGAGGTGTAGTAGTTTTCTGCCTCATAACAGCACAAACAGCCAGCTATAGTGTCTGGAGCAAGGAGAAGAAAAGAAAGGCACACAAGTTAGCTCCAAACCAGTCTGCCTTCAGATACATCACTCTGTTTTAAGCTTCTGCATTTGCAATGGGACTTGAACTTGTCTTCTGCATTAGCTGGAGATTATACAGGCAAAGGTGTTTCACCCTGCTGATAACGGAGAAAGTAATATGTAGGCACTGCTGCTTTTCAGGATGGGAGTTTTAGTTGGGATGATACAGTGCCATGTGCAGGTAGAACTTTAATCTGCACCTTTCTATTAATAGTCTGGTTCTGATAATTTTTACCTGATACCTATAACCAGGCAGGGAAAGGGGCATACATTCAATATTGCAATCTCAGCTCATTTGGAGACAGACTGCTACCAATTCTGCTTGCATGAGTCCTGAGGTTCAATTAAAAACATTGCCATGTTAATCTCTCTATCCACATTCTCTGATGTGGCTGTTTTGTTCATCAGATGGAAAAGAAAAGATTTGAAAGTCAGAGTTTAAACAAAGTAGAAGCAATTTAAGTCCAGCAAAGGCCATGAGGAAGAACTAATAGATGTAAAAAGATGAAAGAATACTATCAAAAGTGCCTCTGCACTGTTGGGCTTGGGTTTTTTTCTTTACAATTCTTTTTAAATACTGTAATATGAATGTATATAGAACTTTCTAATTGGTGTTCCATTAGTCTGAGCAGGTATGTTTCACCTGTAAGGGTAGGATACAAAATAATTTTCAATGCATAAATGAATGTGGATATTCAATTTCCCACCCTGAGGGGAAAAAAAAAAAGGCAGCACGACAAACCCATAGAGAATACCTCAAGTCCTGGTATCTCTTAAAATAACAGATGAAAAAAGAAATTTGAAAGCAAAACGAAGAGATAAAGAAGCATCAGCCGCTCAAACCCCCTAGGTATTATACCTTCCAGTGTGCACCATCTGACTGACACACTTCTCCATATGCTGAGGAGGAGAAAGAACTATTCCCAGCTAACCCACAATTATGCCTTCATTATTTCTTTTTAATCTCCTCAGAGTTCCCATAGGGCCTCATATTTGGTTAGATGAATGTCCCTGCAACAGACCAACTTAGAAAGCTATGCAAGTCTAGAAGGAAACTTTCATGTTATGTTTAGTGCAAATTTGGTCCTAAGCTATTTTTATCTTCCCCTTACCTCTCCTTTTCATTCCATCATTAAATAAATTATTTTCAGGGCTGCTTTAAGTCTCGTATAGAGTTGAAAGAGTTGTTAGTATGGAATAGGAATAATAGACATTTCAGTAATATTTTTTTCCCCGTAGTGTTTTGAGGGGTATTTCTTTTTAGAGTTTTTTACAGGTGAGCTGATTTTCAGACATAAAGCAGGAGTTAGACCACTTATGTAATTCTGTAACAAAAATATCTAGATTTCACTGGAAGAAACAGTGGGACCTACTAGACACATTGGGCATACTTTATATATTTCACACTCTGTTCCATGCAGATCTAACTGAGATAAAATGATATAAGCAGAGATAAGTATTTTTTCCTACCTATTCTGCGTGTAAAGTTATTTTGCTTGGGGGCCCAAAGTATAAGTAGCATAGTATTAATATGGTTAAATTGCTACAATTATGTTGTACTCCTACATTACCTTTGATGTGATATTTTGCAAATTGTTCTGTGCAGAATTATTTTGCTATGGTTACATTGCAAATGTCATTTTGTGATGAGATACTTTGGGATGTATATAATGAGTTATAATAAACTTTATGGAAGAATCATAAATAAGAGATAAAAATCTTATATATTGTAATGGGATTTTTTTTGCATCATTTTTCTGTACCACCTGTCCTAGCTGCTTGTATTTGAGTGTTATCCTTGTTGCACTTCAGAGGTTTACTTAGTGAATTTAGTGTTAAATGAAGGTGGTTGAAGGACAGGGCTGGCTCTTGCATCACTGCCCGGTCTGTGCTTTTAAGTATCCATGATGGAGGCTTTCAAATGTTGTGCTGACTGTTAAAACACTTCCACTGACTTCAAAAGATTTTTTTTTTTTTTTTTAAGTCCACCAGTCTCTGGATTTGAGCTTCTGTCAAGTTTCTAGCAAAACCCAGTTGGCATCATATGTTTTTTGTTATGGGGGCCAAGAAAATGCATTTATAACTTACCTTAATCTAACAAAAACTAAGGGAACAACTTTGCAGTCAGAGGGCCATGCTGGATTTGAAGGAACAGATTCTTAAAGCATAAATCTTTGCAGGTTTTCACCAGGTACAAAAGAGTCATCTTCTTACCCCCCCCCCCTTTTTTTTTTTCTTTTATATAAGAATAAAAATGTGGGAACTGGATCCCCAAAGCATAGTTTGCCTCAAGAAATACCAAAGCCAAAACACACTCAAATGCACGCAGTATTAACTGAAATAACTGTGTGATGAAGTTAAAAAGAGCAGCAATTACAGTATATTGAAAAGACCACATTTCTGCATTTCCAGAAACTTAAAGAAGAAATAAAAACCACGTTTGTGGTTATACTGCTAACTGGAACCAGGAGAGTGTTGCTCCTCTGGAGCAGGGTCAGACAGAGCCTTTTACTGTGGCTTGTGGATGAAGGCTGCAGAAATACACTTAATGGACTGAGAAAGAGGGTGTTGAAAATAGATCCGTGAATGATAATTTGAAAAATAAGTTGCCAGTCCCAATAACTTTCTTAAACCCACATCTTAGAAAGCATTTATGCTATTTCTGGAACATTATGAAGTCCATCAAAAAGTGCAATCAGCTTTGAATGCAATAAAATAAAAATCAGGTTTGCAATTATGGTCTGGTTAAAATCTTCAGAAAGGAGGGAAGGCTTCTCCATGAGACAGAGAATTTATAATGGCTTTTGTAATGGAAGTAGGCAGTAGCTATTGGTAATCTTTGTGTTTCATTAAGAGTAATAGTTTTAAGGTGTTTTACTGGATTGTCCTTTAGTAAAATTTTTATTTTAATTTTTTTTTTCCTCTAAGTGCATTAAAGCTGTAATTTTAAGTGTTTAAAGGACATTTTGTTCCCTGAGATACATGCTGCAAGAATTAAAGACAAGCCAATAAAATCAAGATGTGTTTATTAGACCATAAAACTATTTCAAACATGACATGCTACAGTGCTAATAAGGAAGGAATTGCACTTGGTTGGGTGTAAGAAACTCACCTTTCTCTATCATCCCACCCCAGGACATTAGTCTTAAAGTGTAGTCACAAGGCAGAATTGGCTAATTTATTTTTTTTTTTCCCCACCTAGTACTTTGAAAGTACTGTAGCTTGGTCTATAGTTTGGTTTTGTTGCCCTGTTTGCAGCTTATGGCATAGATATAATTGCCAGGTAGGCTTTTCTGTGGCACTGTTCCCTTTAAAGAAAATCAATGGGCAGAGAAGGCATCATCAACCCCAGGTAATTTGCTGCCCACCAGGTCTTTGCTCCTCTTCCTTCCTTTGTCACCCCCTTGCTGCTTGCTCAAGCCCATGTTCTGGTGAGGTGCTGGTGGTGTATACAGGTTGGCAGAGCCATGACTGGAATTTCTGTTTGGAATAAACATGAGAGAGCTGAGAATTAGTCAGGTTCTAGGTATGTCTGGACGGGAAGGAGGGATGGTGTTTTATGTCTGTAAACTCTTATTAGGCCATTTGAAATGTGTGTCAGAGAAACTCTAGAGACCTGGCTTGTTGCTGTCTCCAGTTGCCTTTTGATGCTGGGAGTCTGAATACTGGTATTGTCAATATTCCCGTGATAATATTGGACATGACCATTGTGAATGGATGTTCTGAGAGATAGCATTCTTTGAAAACACAAAACATGGATATACAGTATGTCCCAAGTATTCAGTGTGTACAACTTTCAGCACCTTCCCCCCCCGCCCCGGGTTTGGAGGGGTTTTTGGTGGTGGTGGTAATCCAGTGATAGCTCCTCTTGCAAGTTAAAAGACCGAGCCTAGGGCTAGGAATTAAGAACATACTGCAAACTGATGCTTAATTAACTACCTGCCTTCCCCATCAGAGCTTCCTCCAATACAATGCTGAAGGAGCTCTTGGTAAAAGAAAACCCACTTTTATTACAATACTCATTACATCACCGTGTTTTGTGTTATAGTGGTCAGGGTGGGGGGAATGGTATCTCAACAACCTTTGTAGTGTTACCTGTTACATGTGTTGGAGATGAAGGTTAAGGACTTGGAAGGAGTTAACTGAAACGTGTCATGTAAGTAAAATGAAATCACCCTATTTTTGAAGTATTTTTCTTTCATTGTCATGAAGCAAGATTAGCTTAAGATTTGAAAGTCACAGGATCAACCAATAAGCCATGACCCGTGGACTTTAAACCCAGACTTTTAGCTAGCCTAACTCAAGCAATCCTCAGTTTGTTTAAAGCTGAAGCACTTCAAATTAAGCAGCTACAGCAAAATTAAGTTATTGGGGTTTTTTTTAAACCTGGCAATGGAATAGATTTAATGAAATTTCTATTTAAAGTTGTGCTGTGAGTGTGATATTATGTACTCATGCCGAGTGCCAAGTTGTGCGCCTGTGTATTAGGTGGAATGTGTAATCTTGTGTGGTTGAATTTTCGGGCATGGGTATCACTCAGCAGAAGGAAATGAACGCATACGAATAATGTTCAAAGATAATTATGCTAGTTTTTCAGCCTAAATACCTTGGAATCTACAAAGACAGTTCATAGACAAAGGGGACACTAGTAAAATTCACTGCAATAGATTTCTCCATTCATAATGACAGGAACATCTCTCTCAATATTACTTAGCTAATGAAGGAATAGATCTGCTGTGAAGTTCCTAGGAGGCTCATTTTCTTGAGTACAGTAGTAAAAGTTAGCTGATGAATGACCTAAACTGCTTAATGTTTCTACTTATAACTTCTGAGCAGCAAGGCGTATCTAGGAGAGTACTGAAGGAGTTATCCTCAGGAGGCCCCAGTGTCCTTGTAGGTTGTCAGAGTCAATGAGCCAGGTTTATTTCAAATGGCTCCTTAAATGAACATTTATTTTGTGCCAGTAACACGTTTTTGATTAACAGCTCCTTTTGACTAATTTGCTTCCCAAAACAGCCCAATAAAGGACTCGTTTAAAACATAATTAAAAGCATGTTATTGCTAGTAGTTAATACTGATTAAAACAGGCATTAAGACAATTATCGTTGAAGGAAAGTAAGCACCCTGTAGTTAGTATAGAATCCATTCTTACAGTTTTTATGCATTGCATAGAGAAGTGGGCTGCCTGCCAAATATGCAGAAGTTCTTATCCTGCACATAATTGTATCAAAATTTGATTCCAATTAATATTTTAAATGGACAAGCAATCTGACAATACTTGCATTAGGTATTTGGATTTTGGTTTTTTAGAACACATGCTCATTTTTGACAAGTTAAAGTTAATGCTTTCTCCTGCCTAGTTACTAAATTGACTAATAAGAAAGAAGTAGCCCTGTTGCTGTGCCTTGTACTGTAACATTAATAAATATGATTTCTTGACTGGAATACATATTTTTACATCTTTATTTTGTGCCTCTGCAACTTTACAGTGTAAACTAATTGCTGATTTTTTTAATAAAAAAAAAAAAGGGCATGACCAAAATGCTGACTGGCAGAGGCGGTAGTTATTTTATGTGGAGAAATGGAAGCTAGTCTGAAAAGTGTAAGGTTGTATTTTATGGTGGGCTTTTTGGGTGGTGTTTGGAGGTGGTTTTGGTAGCTATGTGTGTGAAGTCTTTGCTTCTCATATATTTTGAATTCATCAGAATAATAGAAACAATGGCATGTTCGTGTTAAAATAATGGAATATTTTTCCATCAGTGTGAACTACTAACATAATTTTTTTAAGATCAAGGGCTCTGATTATCACCCAGCAGCTTCTTTACAGCTACAGTAGAGGAAAATAAACATAAAAGTTTGTCACCACTTTTAATCTTTATGTGAAAGTTCAACATGTTATTTAAGATACGTATTTCTGTTATAAACACCTCGATTCCTTAATTTCTCAGCTGCTTTCTATATCCTATTGCAATCTGTAGCAAAGAAAAATTGTATATCCACTGTAATCAATTTTTTTTTAATTTAATAATTTGGTAAGAATGGATGGAGGCTTCTGAGGTTATTTTTAACAGTTACTTCATCTGCAGTTTAAAATTTTGAGGAATTTTAATGAAGGACTTGCTTTCAGCATTGATTTAATCTTTTTCTGCCTTACTTCAATATCGTATTAACATTGGAGTGACCGGTGTTATTGTGCCATCTGTTTTTTTCCTTATTTCTAAATATGCATTATATTATGTTGGGGCTTAATTTTTTTTTTTTATTAAAAAAAAAAAAAAAATGGAAACATACTAAAGGTTATTTAGCACACAGTTTTACACCTTTGGCTGTGCATAGCCTGAGTGTGTTTTCAGCCTTCACATTATGCTGGGTTGATGAGGGGGAGCTGTCAAGCATCTGACACGTTCTCAGGGGCCAAAGCTTTGACTTTGAGATAAATGCTGTCTGGTGTGTAGGGAGCAGAGTGAGACCAATGTGTCACGGGAACTTTAAAATCTGGTGGACTTCCAAGGCAAGCATGTAATTTGCTGTCACTGGTGTCTGCGGTAACGAGTCTCTGAAAGCAGCCTTCTAATATCAAGCAGTTGTGGTGGGTCCAACATCTTCTGGATTCCAGGTTTTCACAGTAGCGCCAGCTTTAAAAAAAAAAAAAAAGTTTCTCTCTTTCTTCAAACCTTAGCACTGCGAGAGACCAAAGCAAGTAAGAGTTGAGCAAGCACAAGCTTGACAGGTATAGAGGATATAATGTTGATCCTAATCCTGTGGCTGATACCTTTGCCAATGGCTTTGGGGAAATAGCTGCTTTTCCCCATCCTGAGGTATTTCTAGGAGGGAGGTATGAAGCTTTTGAGCTTGTGGGCTGATGCTGAAAACAGGCCATGTGTGAGTAGTGGTTTTTATTATTTTTATTTTTCCACCCGGTGCGTGCTACACTGCTGCATGATGTCCCTGTGCTCAAATGTGCTGCTTTGCCTGAGCGTGCCAGGATCTGCCCACCCACAGCAGTGTGGGTCCTGCATCAAGGAGCCAAAGACACTCGTATCTGTGTGGAACCTCTCCCTTAAGCCAACCCACATATACTGAAGTCTCTGAAAAACCTTGACCCTCCTTCCAGTCTAGAACCTCATCACCATCCTTGGCTGGAGCTTAGGTCTGTGATCTAGGTGGAAAGACAGATCACTTTGTCCACTGAAGTGGGAAAAAAAAATGAACTATGGAATTGTGTGTAATGTAAATCCCATAAATCCCCCCCCACCATGTAATTCTTCAGCAAAATATCAGATGTGTATGTAATCCTCTCAGGGGAACTAACATCTCTCTCAGTTTATCTGTTTTAATTAAACTGTTAGTTAATTCTTGATTCTTGGGTGTAAAGAAGGGAAAAGAAATCATCTGAAATTATTCAGTTACTATAGTTTAATGGATTTTTAACAATTACAGAATGAAAAGCAACAAAAATAAATAATACAGTTGTTAAAACTAATAATGTAACAAAGGTAAAAAGACATCCCTGTAGGCTAGAAGAAATATTAAAACAAACAAACCCCAACTACCTTACAATCAAAGACCAGACAGCTTTCTTCTTGTTTTCCCACTAGATGATCTGCCTATTAACAACCCATTTGTAAGAATATCTGGGGAGTGTGGGGCACTAAGGGAGGAAAAAGATCCTAAGACTTTGACAGTTGACATATAGGTGATGGAAGTTGCATTTAGTTGTGGAGTAGAGGCAAAGGTAGCTAAATAGAAAAGGTGGATTGCTGCAGTCCTTGCAGACTTCCCTGGTGATGGAAGGAGAAGAGGTGGGGAAGGTGAAAAGGGCTGGCAGTCCCTAGTCCAGGCAGTTGCTGCTAAAGGAGTTTTTCAACCATATTCTGAAACACAAGGAACATGTTTCTCTAATTCAGAGGAAATAATGTTCCTGGTGCAGAACTATAAAATGATGACAACCTGGGAATTTCCACCTCTTCAAGAAAGCTAACTTAGGTAAGATTTATAGAAAGACTGCAAGACTGAAGGGTAGACTGGTTTGAAGCAAGGAGTGAAGCTCAACTGATGCTTGTACAGTGTGCTTTTCCACATTAAACAAAGAAGGCAACGACAGCAAGGAACTGCTGGGGGTAATAAAGCTTTAAGAAAGAGGCACTGGCATGCACTCCCAAAAGGACTAGGTCACATGCGGAAATGACTAAGAAGTTCTGTTTCTGACTGAAAGATAGGAAAAAAAAAAGAAAATAATTGGTGATTTTGGGGAAGAATGGTTTTAGTGGACTGTGGAGATTAAGTGATTTCTATATATGTAAGAGATTAATATCTTTCTGCCACCAGCACAAGGTGCAGAGCTCCATCTGACCTTAGAATGGGAGGAGGACAATTCTGTGAGGAAAAGGAATGAGAAAGAAAACAGAAAAGCTAACTTCTTTTTTTTCTATTTTCCCAATAAAGACCTATGCCCTAAGAGCAGTGGAGGCAGGAAGACAGAACAGAGTGGGGCCATGTTTTATAAGTGGAAGGGAAGTTACTTGACCTGAGAACTCAGTGTTGATGGAGCAGCGTGGGGGAAGGGGCCATGTCCCTGGATGCAGGAGCGGTAGCTCCTTTCCCACAGCACTACCTGGTCTGGAGAGTGAGATGAGCAGGACTGCCAGAGGTGGGGGGACATGGGTGCAAATGGAGGAGCCTTTCACTCATACCATGAAGCAAGCAAGGTGTGGAAAGTACCAGCCAGGTCCTAAAGCAGGCTGCAAGAATTGTCGTAGGGATGCAAGAGAACTGAGCAAAAATTTCTTCAAGTGACTTGAATCAGAAAAAATAAAGCCCACATGCAAAGACATGAAGAGATATCTGTGCAGAAGCCTTTCTACTTCAGCCCTGCCTTCCCTAGTCACTTTGAGCTTTCTCTATTTGAAAGTTAAATTTCTAATTTTATTCAAATAAAGCCTGGCTTTCTTGTGTTTAAAAGGCTTTTGGTCTTTAGGGATCTCACTGTAGGTGATGGCTTCAGCAGATCCACTTCAAAGCTTTGGCGGATTCAGTGTCCTATCATAGCATATACTAATTAGTGAAGCTGTGGGTCAAATTCCTGTGGGATATAACCCAACAGATACAATAGTATTATACTGGAATTAGTCCACAAAACCAAAACTGTAAACCTGCATATGCAGGTCCATGGCAAATTTTCCAGTTGATTCCAGTAAAAGTAGGATTGGGACTTAAAGAGAAGATTGGAAAAAATCTAGTGAATATTTTAGGGTTACAAATAAAGGCTGCTAGGAGAAGGAGATGAAAATTGTTGGGGTTTGGGTTTTTTGTTGTTGTTTGGGGTTTTTTTTATAGTCACAAGGTATTGGAGTAAAAATATGATAATTATGTATTGATGATAAGGCAATAATACTTCTCATATTTTCTCAATGCAAAAGAAAACAGGAAATGTATAATGTGTATATATAAATGTATAAAAAGAGGATTTTACTTGTGTCCAGAAGGTGAAAACAAAGGAGTTCTATGAGAGAAAACAGAGAAAAAATGTCACACAGTGGAATAAACTCATTATTCACTGTTTTAATGCATAATATTATTGCTGATATCAGATGCATTTAGCATTTTCCAGTCTAAGTAAAAATGAATTGCATCCATCTTAAAACTTCTAAATGAAAAATGATAAACTCTAAAAGTTTGTGTTTTGACACCTTTGCTTCCACATCCACTCAGAGGGCAACTGCACATCAAAAGGTTTGAGGAGATGTCCTTGCTGTGGCAAGCTGCCTTCTCAGTTCTGCACAGGCTACTAAGACTGTGGCTTTGTTGATACATTTTAGGAGGAGAGTGTATTTGGAAGGAGTAATTGGATGCTGAGCTTATGTTGTGATAGCTCTAAGACTCTGTCTTTTGGCTTAGAGTTCTAAGACTCCATTTGAAGAAGGGAAAAAAGGAGAGAAACCAGCAGAAATGATTCAGGTGTCAAACAAAAATCTCTTCCAAGAATAAGATTTATTTCACTCTGTAACCCCTTGCCAGAAGTTTGTGTTTTTGGGAAATGAAAATTTCTGTCTTGGTGGTATTAGTAAAGCAAAACCAGCTGAGCACATTCAAACAATGGACAGAGTATGTCTCTGCTAATTTTGTATTTTCTGGCTTTTGTCACTGTTTGTCACAACCATAATTATTGTTTAAACATAGAGGTGAACTGCAAAGCATAAATGAAACTTAAGCTGAGAAATGCTGTATGAATTAAAAGTTCCTGTGAAGTTGTGCAAACCTTCAGCTTGGCTGCGCGGTTTAATTCATCCTTGTTAAAATTTTGTACCTGCCATCTGAAATTACTCCTGGCTAATGAGAAGAACCCAAGGAAATATTCATGTACCAGCAAAAAATAAGTGTATAAGGTGGATGTTGGGGAATTTGGATGCTTCCAGAAGCTGAATGGTGAGCAGGGATTTACTGTCTCAGTGGAGACTCATAGCCTGGACCTCACCTGAGAGCATGGCCCAGTGCTGGGGAAACCAGGCTTTCCTCCTTCCTTCCAGTTGGCAGATCACTTCTTCCAGTTAATGTGCAGCAAGCACTACAGTATAACCAGAACTCCACAGTTTTGTCCTTTTCTAGTCTGAAAACCTGCACATTTTAACAAAATTGACGTAGAGTTTGATTGGTGTGTTGTTTGTTTGTTGTTGCTTTGCTTTATTTATTTATTTATAAAAATGAGTGGCCTTTCTGTAGCATTATATTAAAGTCTAGGCAAATAGAACTCATTTTTAACTTGGTAATTTGGCATAATGCAGCTTTACAACTGTCTTCACATCACCTTTCTAATGCAGGCAGGTTAGGAGTGTTGATGGTCTGCCAATCTTTCTCCTCTCAAACTTTGGCAATGTTGGCAAAAATTGTTTAAACTGTTACAGGTTTGATAGAAATGATGCTTCTGTTGCAGGAGTCTTGTATTTTAGCTGATGTGTCTTAGTGTAGGTAAAAGAAACTTTGCTTGTGGACACTCACTTCAATACCAGGAGACAGGACTCAGATGTCAAGGGGAAAAACACACCTGAAAACTTGGAACCTATGTGTGTGTTAGAACCAGTTAAAGGAAGGCTCACACTTTTTTCATATACATAGATGTATGTATATATATAAAAAATAAGTTGATTAATTTGTACTCCCTGTTCCAGTACACTTCAACTACCTCTATCAATCCACTGTCATCATTCTTACTCTGATTCTGGAGCTATTTCTAGTCACTAGTAGCCCCTGTTCATATACTTTAGGGTGTGAATGGATAATATGCCACGTGTGTGTGAGGCTGTTTCCATCTCTGGTGGATTTGTGGGACTGAAGGAAGGAAGAAGTCTGTTTTAATATGAGATTACAACCCTAATCTGGGTTCACACCAGCATGGCTGTTATGGAACTTGTCTAGAAAGGTAATATCAACTGTCACAACAGGTTATGACAAATGTCTCATATTAATCCACTCAAAATTAATTGGAGGTAGAGAGAATATAGCAAAGGTTCTGGGATCCTGATCTGGAGTCTTTGTTACCTTTACTACATTATCTCTCTGCGCTGGACTTGCTGGGGTGTGAGATGATGATTCTGCTGGTTGCTCTGCAAACATCTCTGTAGTGTGTATTAATTGTGAAACTAGCTCCTCATCCTGTAAAATCTTATGCGTATGCTTACAACTGAGGCTAAATTGGAGAGAATGCTTAGTAGGAGAAAAAAACCCTCTTATTTTCCCTTTCTCCATAGGTGGCTGTGGCATTTGGGAAGTAAGGGAAGACCAGGGGAACGGTTGAAGCAAGGAAACAGGCCACCACTCAAACAGTCTCTCATATATTAAAAAGATAAAGGGGCTTTTGGAACTAGGTATATCCAACCTTTTTTGTTATATTGTAAAAAGAGCTCTTTTCTGCAGCAGCTTCTGTGCTAGATGCTTAAGCAGACTGCAACAGAAAGCAAAAACTTACCTAAAAGTTTGAGTGTCCTGGCCTGAGTTTGGTTGTAGATCTGGGGAATGGACTTTTTACATGCGAAAGGTGGCCAAAATGGGTTTCGGGATGGATTAGACATGGGACCTGCTTTAGTAATCATCAAATAATTACATGAGGTACCTTCCTTAAGTGGAGGGAAGGCTGGCCTTTGTGTAATTTTGGAAAAGCTATTCTTACATTTTCTGTCCATGAAAATGAGTTCATGTGGCCATCCTCAGAAATACTCTTCTGTTTTATCTGCTATAGCTGTTTGTGTAAGCTTTAGAATCTTGTAAAAGAGAATCCTGAATAATGAAAAAAATCATATTGGTAACAGTAGGCAATATGATATGAAGTCACTGCCATTCATATGTTCTGGGTCTCTGTTGTATTTCCTTTTTTTCCTCTGGAACAAACTAAAGAGGCTTTGGCAACACAGGATCTTTTAACATCAAACTGTACTAAAGGCAGATTTCCACAAAGTGCTTGCACAGCACACAAAGTTTAAGTGTTGGCACCGAGACAGGTTTGTGTGGTACAGAAGAATTCTTATATTTGAATGTTTCTATCTTACAAGCCTTTATATGTCAAACTTTAAGTGGAATTGACTGTTTATCCCAGTTGATTTTGACTAGTGACGCCTTCCAGGTTGGAGGGCGCTCACTTCACTCTGTTTCCCATCAGCACTCCTTGACTACCGGCATGTGGTGCCAATTTGTTCCTTCTGTACAGAGAAGAAAAGAAGTTTGGATTTAATTTTAAGCCTTGACACAAGGTTTAATTTGCTAAAAAGGGGAGCTGTGCCATTGTAAATCTTGGAGGAGACACCAAGGTTGCAAAAATTGTCAGCCCAATCTGTTTTGAGCACCATTTCAGTTGTTCCATTAAAGGAACAATATTCCTTTTCACAGCTTGTTCAGCTGTATCAAACCGCACAGGTTAGCACATAGTTGGCTATTTATTGTACTTTTCATTGCTTTTTAATCAAGTTTTTATAAGTGGGAAATTTATGTGCTGAAAATGATTTATCAATACATTAGATAGGAGAGGAAAAAAAAAGGAAATAATTCTGTTTCAGGTGACTAAACCTCAAAGCACAGCAGCTTTCAGCTTTGCCAGAGAGATTCACA
Organism: Megaceryle maxima; assembly: GCA_024605025.1. Classification (NCBI taxonomy): domain Eukaryota; kingdom Metazoa; phylum Chordata; class Aves; order Coraciiformes; family Cerylidae; genus Megaceryle; species Megaceryle maxima. The sequence continues at coordinate 7,458 of JANHGN010023746.1, read as the reverse complement.
AAGAGAAAAAAATTTTTCTCGTTAACAACTCGTTAGACTTACAGAAGTGGATCTACATCATGGATCTATCACCATTCTTTTGAGAAGAAAACTGTGGTAGAACATGGTATTGGTACATTTAGGAACTCAAGTGTTGTTTCATTACTGGTGTTGAGTCAGGCCATACTTAGCTATAAAGACTAATTGGCCCTGTGGGCAGATTCTGATCGTGACTAGGATGATGTAAACATCTCTTTCTTTCACCACTTTATGTTGTAGAAGAGGAGAAGGTTTAGCATGATACTCCACATCTCTGCTGAGAATGTGCATTTGGTCATTGACTTCAGTCAGGTCAGGGTTTCAGCCTCTGTCCTAATTCTTTGTAAATGTTTTCTGATCCATGATGATATTGCCAGGGAAGGGCAGTATGATGTGATGGGACTCAGTAAATACTTATTTAAACTAGTCTGGTTTAAAAAGAAGCAATTTTCTAGCTGGTTAAAACACAGTAATTTCCAAGTATACCAGGAAAGCTATAACATAAATGTACATTAAACCTGTACAATATCTTGCTTCAGCTCTTTTTTATTTTACTTTTCTAAGAAATGAGCATCTGACCCAATAGTTCATTTATGCTCATTTGTCACGTAGGTCCTTTTTATTTCTTGGATTAAGTGCTACAGACCTAATAAATCATAGCTGCTCTTTTGGCATTGTTCCAGCTCATGTTGTCAATCTGGGCAATGTGCATGTGTAATGCTTTAAATTCTGCAAAACCAGCAACTTTTTGTTAACTTTAACTTTGCGCTAGGACTGACTTAGCTTTCAGATAGTTTCCATATTCTCCATATACCCCGGGTGACTAATAAAGTGATTCCAATATCTTAAAAAGTTAATTATGATGGAAAAAGTCTCCTTGCTTTATTCTAAGATTTAAGGGTTATGTTATCTTGCTTTTTCTACTACTTTTCCTTGCGTGAAGAAAGCCTAAAACCCTTTTGGGGCAGGAAAAAAAACCCTCAACAAACCCTAAAACTCCTTTTGCTGCCTTACGTTTACTGCTGTTTCTAAGCTACATAAATTTGTGTTATTAACATGTGTTTTCTTTTTTCTTCTTCTGATATGGTTGACTGGGTGGGTAGATGTATATATCCTGAAATGTTTTTCAATATTAATCAAATTGAACTCTGTTGCAGTATTACAGAGAAAGGAGGAGAAACTAGAGATGTGCTATTAACTGTGCCATTTATCAAAAAACTCTGCTTTCTTTTTTGGGTGTATACTGGAATGAAACAGGACCTGGTTTGAAATTTCCAATGGCTTTGCTAAACACAACAAGAGCTGCTAAGGCTTTGCCAGAACAGAAGGGAATGTGGATCCCCTTTTGTCTTTGAGAACCAGGGTGGAATCGGGGCTAGACAGTGGGAGCCCTGGACATGTCCGTGTGTGAGCTGCAAAGCACGCAGGGCAGCAGCAAGCACCTCTCATCAGTGCAATTCAAATATCATCTCTTTTTACCTCTGAGGACATGCATTTTGATTCTTTCCAGACTTAAACCCATGCTCTGTACTGTACATCATGTGTCTGTTGCAGGATTTATGAAGAGGAGGTGCTGGTTGCCTTGCAGGAAGCTGTGTAGCCAGTTTATCTGTGCACAGCCCCTTACTTATCAGCTCTGTCTTGGAGATCTCTTTCTCTTGGTATTTATAGTAGGATAGCTGCTACTCCTGGAGGTGAAGAAAGAGTGCAGTTAGATGGTCTTCTGCAGCCTCTCTGATTACTGGTTGTGCTTCACTGTAACTCCATAGTGGAAGGATCCATTTAACCCTTTCACTGCTCTGAGTAGGAAACTCTGTTTTCTGAGCAGCTGGGTATCACTGAGGTCTGGCGTACATCCAGAGTTAAGGGCATTATGTTTTAATCACACACTAACATTTAGAAACAATGTGCCACTTCTAATATTTAACCTGAATTTACAAAATTCTAGTGCATTCCATAAAATGGATACACAGAAAAGTTGATTAGCCTGTGATTTGTCATTCCTGTTTCTAGAGCTCAGTTTACTACAAGATAGTTGAGTGATGCTAGTGAGCATTATGCCTTTTTCTCAAGGGCTTTGCATTTGATGATAGCAACCTAGATTTCAGTGCATGGTCGGTCTGTGCATCCATCTGATCTAGAACCCAGCCTCAGAATCGAGTGAGCCCTGTGCTCTTTCCTGCAGAGAAAAGCTTGATGATCCAGTGCCAGCTCCAGACACAGGGATTTAAGTCAGCTGCCGAAATCTGGCTTGAGCCCTGCAAGTTCTCATCTCCCGCTGTCCTGCTGACAGCAGGAGATGCTCTTAGAGAGGGGAAGTTTCTCCTAGATGTCTCCAAGCTCACTTCTTCTCATCTCACTTGTCCTAATATTTCCATTTAGGGCAAGGCAACAGCTCTGTTTGGGACTAGAGGGATGTGCAAGGTCTTGTGGTGAAGCACAATGTTGTTTACCTGCAACAAACACAGACAGGGAGAGAGAAATCCTCTTACACGTGACTACTGGGAATGTTTCGGGCATCCTTTGCTGGTCCCTGCAGACAAATTGCATTTGTAGGCACGCAGTGTTTGTGCAATTAATCAAGTATGTTCTGAAGCCAGTGTAATTTGGAAAGATGACCATTTATAGAAGATTCGTTGTTCGCTGACCACATTTACAATTATCTAGGAGAACAGATAGGTTAGATTTATTTAATCTGCCTTTTTTTTTTTTTTTTTTTGTAAAAGCAGTATATTCTGTTAAAATTGGCTAGCAAAAAGATTTGTTTCCATGTGGGTGTGTATTTCAACACTGCAGAAAAATGGTTATTTCATAAGCCTGAACATCAATCTTTGGATTTACACAAATTTTAAATAATATTCCTAAGAGCTTGTAACAGGAGCCAAGAGTTATTTTCTGGTTATTAATCTTTCTCCCCTATCCAAAAACATCCCCAAACTTTGTTTAGCTGTACAGTCTCTTCAGACTGTTGATTGTACTGTACTGGGGCTGAGAATGTTTCAGTTTATGTAACTAGTCTCTTTGTTTAAATTTCAATGACAGATCTTTTCATTTTGTTTACAGCCAAATAACAATGCAAACATGTCATGCTACAGCCGTAGACACGGTGTGCGGTCATTGAAAAGGGCATTCACCAAATTGATTTCTTGGTCTTATCCTCTTAAAACTTATTAAAAGCATTTCATTGTTATGTGCGGCTATTAGTGAGCAAAAATAAGCTTTCCTTATTTACATAAGGATGATAGCTAGTCACTATGTCTTCTCAGTTATTAGTTGTTTGGTTAATCGGAAAGCTGTGTTATTACAGCTTTTTTGTGGATTGCAGTTGAGCAGAAAAACCCCACATGGCACCATGGTGAAATGTTTTACTGCAGACCCAAATGCTTCGCTAAAATCGTATCTGTAATCTGTTTACAGCATTGCAATGTTGAAGTTGTTTGCATGGATTTGATTATAAACTTTTACGTAGATATATTCGTGTTATAGTATTTGGTAATGCAAACGTCAGTGTGAGGCAGCTTTCTGGGCATAATTAATACTAAATGACAATTTGCAAGTGAATTCATCTAGTCTCTTCAGGGTTTTCCATCTGGTCCTTATCATGCAAAGATGTCCAGTCAGCAGCGTTCAAGCTGTTTTCAAAATTCTTCCCGAACCCCTCTAAGCACAGAATATTCTTGCTATTTATCTTTGATAAGGTTTCCTAAGCTTCCTAGCAACTTCTTTCTGCCCTTCCAGGAAGGGATAACAACTTCTAGTTGTTGCAGCAGAATAAATTGTAGTCTTTCCCCTAATATATTAGCACAATTTTTTTTCAGGTAGGTTAATGACAGATAGTCTGTGCTTAGGCTCTATTTTGGGCCACCACAAAAACAAACTAACAAAAACAACAAAACCAACCAACCAAAAAAATATCCCCACATTCTAAAATCCTGTTTGTAGATTTGTTGGGCTCTGGCTTGAAACTTGAGTATTTTCCTTCCGCTGCTTTGCCTACAGTGTGGAGCACTGAGCAGCTCTGCAGAAATGATGTTCCTCTTGTGCTTAACCATTGTGTTCTGGTACTCAGAGCAGACTCTGACAGCAAGTTTATACCCATTTATATCTGTGCCAGCATTAAGAGCTCTTCATTTACCTTCCTGCTATCCCAGTCATCTTCCTTATCCACTGCTGCTTTGCTGAGGATTAATATCTCATCTTGAACTTCTACTTTGTGTAACTATATTTAATTATACTTGGATTGTCCTCAAGGACACACAGTACTTCTGTAGGAAATATTACTGCCCTTCTGTGTCTGGATGATGCCCACTAACTTTTGTATCACCAGCAGACTTTGCCACACTCCTCCTTTTTATGGCAAAATCAGAAGTGAAATACAAAGGCTTATTTTTAAAAATCTTATTTAAGGAACTTCCCCAGTACCTCTTTTCCAACACAAGAACATAAAGTATTTTCAGTCTTTTTTTTTTTTTTTTTCCTGCTTTCCACCTCATTTCCTTCAACTTCAGCTTCTCCTTGATGAGTGCTGTGTTTACAATAGATTTTCATGGTTTTATCAGGGTTGACTACCACTGCCTTGAAAGAACACGTAACATTTACTGCTCTTTCCTGTTTTCAGAAATACAAAGAGTACAGGGCCAGCATATTTTTGTTTCCCTGGATAAATATTTTTGTTTGCTTTGGGTTGTGGTGTTGTTTGTTTGTTGTTTTGTTTGGGTTTTTTTCCCTAGTTTTTGGGGTTTTTTTCCACTTAGAAATTTTGTCTGCATGAAATTCAGTGACTTAAATACATTTGTTCAGGATTTCTGGACATCTGGCAGCCTGGGAGAAGAAATACATCCAAATGGTCCCCTGGACATCTGGAAATCCTAGAAATGTCATCTGCAGAGAACAAGTGCAGTGAGGCTTGTGTTCCCAGGAAGCACCCCAACAGTGCCTGCATGGTCAGGGCATGCATGGTAAATTGGATCCATCCTAGAATCATGAGGCTTATGGAATATCTATGATGGAGTGAGTGTACACAGGCTTCTCTTTGGAAAATATTGGATGAAATGTGTGGCAACCATTCCTTACTTCACTCTACTAAGTGCATCTTCTGAAGGAAAAAAAAAAAAAGTTGTTTCAGCTTTTTATATTGTATTCCCACTTGTGGTCTTAAGATGTTGATGGGAATGAGTAGCCTCCGACAGGGAGAGAGTATTTAAACTGTATCTGCTCCATAAACTAAACCACACCCTTCTCTGCCTGATTTGGTTTTTTTGTTCACAAAACTTTTGCTTGTTCTTCCTAGAATTCTGATTTGGCTATTACCCAACCTGGGACACAGCTTCAGATTGCTTTTTAGCATGGTGTGTTGTGACAGGACAAGGGGTAACAGTTTTAAACCAAAAGAGGAGAGATTGAGACTAAATAGAAGGAAGAATTTATTTTTTTTTTTAATGATGAGGGTGATGAAACTCTGACCCAGGTTGCCCAGAGAGGTGGCAGATGCCCCATCCCTCGAAAGATGATGGGTTTCTGAAAGACCTGTTCTAGTTGTAGGTGTCGCTGCTCAGTAGG